>JABUQX010094491.1:12500-20000 GCA_015478945.1 Trachelipus rathkii | reverse complement strand
ATATAATATATATATATATATATATATTATATATATAATATATATATACTAATATATATATATATATATATATAAAGGAAGACATTTAAAATAATTCCTTAATACATCACTATGTAGGATCACACCCGAAATTCAGATTACACAAACAGTCAGATGTCCCTTTCCCCCTCCCCCCTCTCACAAAATTACACATGACAAGGGGCCTAATAATGGGAGTTTGAGTGGAAAAGAAAGAAATTTCTTATCTATAATTGATAGCTTAATCCGTGTAATAGCCTTCTTATCAGCATAAATATTTTGCTTTTCCTCTGTTTCTCTACGGCGGTGTTCGCCTTTCTCTTTCTCTTTGGTCTTTTGCAAACGGACCTAATCAGATTAAATTTAATTGAATGATTCGAATAAATAATTCCATTCCTTCACATTGTACTTCTTCTCCTGCAGGCCTCAACACAAACAGTTGTACAAATATACGTGAATGAAGAGAGAGAGAGAGAGAGAGAGAGAGAGAGAGAGAGAGAGAGAGAGAGAGAGAGAGAGAGAGGAGAGAGAGAGAGAGAGAGAGAGAGAGAGGAGGAAAAGTAGGCAGAAGGGGTTGTGAATAAGAATTAAGAGACAAGGTAGTGTAAGAGCATGATAGAGAAAAGAGAGAAAAAATAAGCAGAAGAGAGAGAGAGAGAGAGAGAGAGAGAGAGAGAGAGAGAGAGAGAGAAGAGAGAGAGAGAGAGAGAGAGAGAGAGAGAGAGAGAGAGAGGAAAAGTAGGCTGAAGGAGTTGTGAATAAGAGTTGAGAGACAGGGTAGAGTAAGATCATGATAGAGAAAATAGAGAGAAAAAAATAAGCAGAAGAGAGTGTGAATAATAATAGAGAGAAACCGGATAGAGTGAGATTATGATAAAAGGGAGAGGGACTGTTGGAGAGAGTGGAGAGAGAGAGAGAGAGAAATAATAATAAGATGTGAGAGTGAATTAGAATATGTCAAATGGATTTAAAAAAATTTTCTGCATTGACGAATAGTTTGAACTGTTTAATCTCATTCTCATTCTTCATCCTCCCTTCACTTCCCACAGATGGGAATAGGGTGCGTAACACGCAGAAATCTAAGACATGCATTATCATTCCTAAAGAAATGATGTGGTACCACTGTCTTTTTAATCACCTTTTACGTCACGCAGAACATACCCTGTGGGAATTCTTTCTCCCGCCTACACAGGGATCTATGAAAAAAGTGTTATACGGTTTTATGATCTGTGTTTGATAACAAAGGGTCTACTCCAATGTAAGAAGAATGAGCGCAAAAGGGAGGAACCGTTGAGCACTGGAGTAGTGTCATGGGATGTACCTCACACCCCAAATGCAAAATGGGAGGCAATCTCATCGCTTCGAGAGAGCTGTTAAAAATAACATATCAAATTTAAAATTACAATTCACAATGAATAATATTAATCAAGGCTATTATTAATTCAGGTCCCTGATTGAAATTTAATTTGTATTGGTTAATGTTGGTAATATTTTCTTATAATTAATCATTATATTATATTATATTATATTATATTATATTATATTATATTATATTATATTATATTATATTATATTATATTATATTATATTAAAATTAAAAAATATTTATATATATTTTGATAAACAAATTGATGAAGAAAGATAAAAATAAAAATTAAAATATACAAAACAGAGAAATTGCTTATGTCGCGTAACGTAAATCCACTCTTAGAATTCAGTTTCAAATTATCAAATTTCAACTGAAAAGTTGCCAAGAACTAATTAAGATAGTTGCGAATTTTCTATTCTAGCTTCCGTAAAAATTTAAAAAATATTTTAAGGGTACCCAACGATTTGCCGATGTTTTGTGTTGCGTTTTTTTTTTGTTTTTTTTTAAATTTCTTCTATTTTTTTTCTACGTTTTTCGTTTGTTTGAAATATTTAAAGTGCAAAATATATATAAATATAAATATATATAAATCTTTGATGAATTTTCAAACGTTGATTTTTGAAACGGCACACCAAACTGAAAAGTGAACCACCTAAAACTAAATATAATAAATAAAAATAAACGTAAATAAATAAATAACTCACTTATATAAACATAATAATATATATATATACTATATATATATATATATATAATATAACTATATATATATATATATCATATATTATATATATATAATATATATACTATATATATATATATATTAATATATATATATATAATAACATATACTATATACTATAATATATATATTATAATATATATATATAATTATTATATATAATATAAATATATATATATATATATATATATATATATAATATATATATATATCTAATAAATATATATATACATATACATATACTAATATATACTATATAATATATTATATTCACATGTAATATATATATATCATATCTATATAATCATAAAAAATTCATAGAAACGTGGACTCATATATACTATATAATATATACTACATATATATATATATATAATATATATATATATATTATATATATATATATATACTAATATATATACCTATTTCTTTTTCCAGTCATTTCATCTTATTTTCTATTTTTCTTAAATATCATTTAAATTTTGTAACGTTATTTGTCTTGACGATATTGTTTACTTTGTTTTATTGTTATCTTTAACTTTCTCTAGTTGTCGTTTATTTTTATCGTCCGCTTATTCTATCTACAATTCTGCCTGCCTCTATCATTCCCTTATTTCCCCTTTCTATTATACTATATTGCAGGCAACAAACATGTGTCATATTCCAAATGCTAATTTAATATAAGGGGCTTAAAATTTATGGAGGGGCATAGAAGGAAAGTTTCCCCAATGGTAGGGGAGAAGCTTGGGAAGACTTTGAAAAAGAACTGTCAATCCACAAAACACTAAATTCACAAGAGCTTAACCTTCAAAAAAAAATAATAAAAGAGGAACTCCAAAAATTTTATTTTATTTTTTCAAAAAGAATATTTTTGAAAAATAAAAAGTAAACTAAAAAATAAATAAATAAATAATAAATAAAATTAAATAAATAAACATAAACTAAACATAAATAATAAATAAAAAGGGACTATAAAACATAGACTGCGGTAACATTAATATATATATATCAATATATCAAATATAATAATATATACATATATATATATAAATACTATATTAATATAATATATCATTTAACTAATATTAATACTACTACTAATATATATAATATAAACATTGATATAATTATATATATTCATATAATACTAGAGTAAATATATATTACTTCCTTTTTCTTTTAATATATTACTACTATATTATATATACACTATATACTATATATATATACTGATACTATACTATACTATAATATACATCCACACAAACATACCTATATATTCAACATAGTACTATAATTATATATATTATATAATATCATATAATAGAAACGTAACAAACACGTTGTTCTGCTGAATGCGACTTACCATGTAGAATATATGATATATAATGCATATACTTGTGTGTGAAAATGCATGTACGTGTATAGGTATTTACATTCTAAATGTATGTTATGGTTGAACCTGTGTGCCATTTAATTTACTATTATTATTATTTATTATTATTATCATTATATTATTATATATATTATTTATTTATTTTATTATTATTATTTATATTATTTCATATTATTAATACTTGATCAATATTATTATCTATTCATTCATATATATTATCATTCATTATTATTATTAATTCTCTTTTATTATTCAAATTATTCAATTATCTATTATTTATATCTATTATTTTATTAATTCATTATTACTTAATTATTTATTATTCATTCATTATATATTAATTATCATCAGCATTTTTATCTACTATATTATTATTATTTCATTAATTATCTCATCCATATATTATCCTTCAATTCATTATCAATCATTATTCAGCCATTATCATTTATATCATTATTCATTGATTGATTCATTTATCATCCTGTTATTCATTCATTCAATTATTCATCTATCCATTATTATTATATTATATAATTAAATTAATATCTCATTTTCCATTATATAATTTATTATTTATTATTTATTATTATTATTATTATTCATATTATTATTATTTTTTATTATTATTTATATTATTTATTACTTATACCAAATTATTATTATTTAATTCAATATTATTTATTATTTATTATTAATCTATTATTATAATTTTATCTATATAATTATAACTTATTATTATAGGTTATTAATTAACATACTCAAAATAATATATAATATAAACGAATCAATATTATTATATAATTTTTATTATTTTACTTATTATATCTATTAATTATTATATTAATTTATATTATTATATTATTATTAATTTTATTATTATTCATATATTATTATTATTCATATATATATTTATATTATCTATTCATTATTACTTAATATTATTATTTATTATTCATTATTATCATATTATTATTATTAATTTTTATTATTATTATATATACTAATACTATTATCATTAATTATTCATTATTATCTTATTATTTTACTTATTACTTATATAGTATCTCATATATATTAATTATTATTCTTCTAATATTTTTATCATTAAATATTTGGTTAATGTGATATATCGTATTAGCTATAAAGAACTTTAATGAATTTATTTAATTATTTCTTTAGTCTTCAACTGTTTGATATATTTTTTTTTAATTTATACATAATTTTTATATTTTTTTACAAATACATTTTTGACATATTACAATATTCTTCTATTTCTATATAATCTATATACTTTTATTAATTACTTATTATTATCATATATTTATTATATTATACTTATTTTTATTATTATTAATTATTATTATTCTCATTATTCTTATTTTTATAATATTCTGACTATTATTATTATTATTATTATTATTTATTATTAATTTATTATCTATTATTATAATTCAATACATGAAAATTATTTTTATTCGTTATCAGTTCAATATTTTCATATATATTTCTTATAATAATTATTCAATTATTATTATTCCCATAATAATCATTATATTATATTTATTACCTAATTAAGTTATTATCAGAAACTATTCAATTTAACCCTATTCTTCTCGACACGTCTTCCTACTTTTAAACAACAGTTTTCTATAAAACGATTTAAATTCATGGATGGCGGAACGATATTTTCCCACAGACCACAAACAAAGAATTTTTGGAACGATCCCACCAAACATCAAATTTCCACGTGAAATATTGGGGAACAAAATATAACATTTTATATATTTCCATGTTTAGTATTAAACGCAAAAATTAAAACCAAGGTAAAAAAGTTATTGCTTAGAAAAAACTTCAAAAAATACAAAATAAACATAATAATGTTATTAAATTAAAAACATATTTTTTCTAAAAATTAAATAAATAACATAATTTTTAAGAAATTTATTAAATAATCCACACCCTTATTCACATGACTAATAACCTATAATACTATACTTATATCATATATATAATATATAATATAAATATATATACTTAATATATATATACCTTATATACTATACTATATATATATAATAATATATATATAGATATTACAAATAACTTAATAGATAATACCATAAATACTACATTAACCACTCTATATAATTATCAACACCCCAGCACATACTTTATACTATGGGCGCATGATTCACATACTCTTAATTATACATACACATTTCGACATAAAAACATACAAATATATATAATTTGCATTCACAATTCGTTGTCCATCTTTTATGCATAATACATATCCAAGCTAACAAGACTACGGAGTACGGAGTCCGTATTCCTTTCACCAACTCTAGCTCCGGTTCCGGATCTGACTCAGGCTCAGACTTTGTTTTCGGATATGACCACGGCTCCGGTTCTAACTCCGGCTCCGGGTTTGACTCCGGCTCCGGATCTGACTCAGGCTCAGACTTTGTCTCGGATGTGACCACGGCTCCGGTTCTAACTCCGACTCCGGATTTGACTCCGGTTCCGGATCTGACTCAGGCTCCGGATCTGATACCGGCTACGAATCGGTATTGAAATGAATTCCTTTATTTTATATTAAAATATTTATTTGAGATGAAATCACCTTATTTTTGCTCCACCTTCACCTTAACCCAAAACCTTGTGGCTCCGAAACACCGGCTGATTCAACAGCAATCAGAGGCTCCGCAGTCCTGCATGCTAATATACATGAAACAAGTTTCAATCATTTATATATACATACTGAGCGTAAACACAATACATACATACATACATACATACATACATACATACATACATACATACATACATTACATACCACTAAACATACAACATACCAATACAGATACATTACAATCACATACATACTGCGCCCTTGTCATGCTACTCTGTCGCTCGCACTACGAATTTGAGGCACGACTTTTATTCGAGCGATTTTTATTGAAAAAAAAATAATAATGTTTAATAATAAAATTTAGATCCTTGAATAGTTATTAATTAATAGTAAGTCAGTAGTAGAAGTAGGTAGCAGAAGCCAAGTTTTCCGCGCGTAGATCTTGGTAGTCCTAGCAGTAGACTAGAATAGACAGTAAAGTAGTCGGTAGTATTGGTCTCATTATTGTAGTAGCTAGCGACAGTAGCAACGGCATAACTAGAGTCGGTAGTTTGGTAGTAGAGTAGTGGTAGTTTAGTAGTGGAGCTATTTTATTTACATCGGTATGTGTTGTAACCATTAAACATTTGAACGGGAGTATCGATATAAGATTTATTATTATTTAATCCTCTTTTACATAAATTTCAAATGAGGGGAAAAATACTACCTGGAAAAGTGGATGAAGGTTCATTCATTCGTTCCAGGAATTTTCAATAATCAACCAACTCTAATATCTCATAAACGCTGTCGAAAAGGTATAAAGTTTCGTTTCCATATTAAAAGGAATTCTACGAACATAAAGGTTTGTGTTTCTTTCATCTTTTATAATCTCGGGTGATTTTATATTAATTTAATCATTTAAATTTATCAAATTTATTAAATCCTAAATTTACATGTATTACATTTAATTAATTGTTGAAAGCTCGTGATTATAATTTTGAGCTTTGTTGCAGGTTATCAAAATTCTTCTTGAAATTCTATTCATGATATGCAGTCAGATTACATGTGCTCTCTCTCTCTCTCTCTCTCTCTCTCTCTCTCTCTCTCTCTCTCTCTCTCTCTCTCCTCTCTATCGTCCTATATCTAGAAAATAACTACCTACATACATACATAAGTGCTAAAGAGAGAAAGAAAGTTGTAAATGTCTTTTAGCATTTTTGGAATTAAATTTTGGCAACATTTCCTCTGAGACGGTTTTTGTCCCTCTAAAATTCATCCCCATCACGAAGTTGGACAGATAAACTTCTCCACCTAACTTTTTTTATATTAATTATTATTATTATTATTATTTATTATTAATTTGC
>JABUQX010094491.1:0-7500 GCA_015478945.1 Trachelipus rathkii | reverse complement strand
ATCATTTATTATATATACTATATATATCATATATTATAGATATAATATATATATAGGAACTTTCACTTTAAAAGGATGTTAACCGATAATATCGAACAACGAGAGATGTACTCGATTTTTTTTCGATTATTTCCAAGGGCAATATAGAGCGACAAGGATGCACAATAATTTATAATTTTTTTAAAACCTAAAGGAATACCAAGATATAAAATCGCCAAGATATCAAAGAGTCAGGGTCTCTCGGCCTCAGACGGGGGACGACGGGGGGACTTCGTCCCCCCTCTGTCACCCAACGGCTCCTCGAGCCCACTTAATAAAATCAATAAAAAAAAACTTAAAATAAAAATTGAACATATAAAAATATAACACGATCATAAAAAGCAACATATGTGGCAACTATTTTCTCTTCTTCTAATTGGAGTTTTAAGGTATAAACCGTCACAGTGGCATGGGCTAGACACGACTTAGAGTTCAGCCGATAATTTCGAAAATTTTGTATTTTTATGTAACACATCTTTTAAGGGAAAGTGCCATATCACTATTATATATACTATACTATAATATACTATAATTTTTTAAATTAAAATATTACTATATATACTATATATAAATATATAATATTATATATATAATATTAATATACTCAATACTATATATATATATATTATACCTATATTATATGTCAGCCCGTCTACGAGAAAAGCCACAACTCGCCATATCTCACAAAAACTACACGCCGTCACGGGAAAAGGAATCACATGCTGGAATGCTTAGGTACAATTTTTGTGTCCGGCAAAACTGTACAAAAAAAATTTATTTATTTGATTATAATTATAAGTAATATGGAGTAGAAAGCCTATTTAGAGACTTTTTATACTTACTCGTTAAAATAAAATAGACTTTCTTGCTAGCTAAATTTTTTTTTTTTAACTAAAGAAATACCCAACGGTATACCGCACCCGATGGCAGGAGTCGGGGATCTCTCGGCCCCGGGGAACTACGGGGTTTGGACTATTTCCCCCCCTCCGGTCAGGGTCTCCGGAACCCCTGCTCTTTCGGTATTGGGTGTAGGGGGAGTTCCTTCCGCCACCTCCCTACGGGGTTATGGAAACGTCCCCCACCTGCTGTTCCCCCGTCCCAGCCTCCGAGCCCCCCCTAAATTGCCCCGTGTAATACCCTTACAACAAATATATATATACCCTATGTCCCAGCCCCCCCCCACCCACAAAAAAGAATTTATATGTTTTTTATTTTTTTTATTTGTTTACCCCAAATATCCAATTTTACAAGATTTCCAAAAATGTATTCCTTTCTGTAGATATTGTAGTTTTTGAGATATGGGATTGTGTCTTCTAGAGGCCCTGGATAATATATTATACCATCATAAACAATTAAATTAGGTCAATCTATTAACCTGTTGGTTCGCGTCGACCTCCCCTAAATAGGTCACTACCTTGAAACCCGTTCCGTTATTGTAAAAAGAAATACATAAATTAATTAAAAAGTACTCAAGGACTTAATAATTTGGAAAAAAATTATATATTGGGGAGAAACAGTATACTTTCGAGAAATGGTTTACAGTACAATAAAAATTAACTTTCTACTTTGGTTCCAATTCTTGTGACAACTTTCTAAACAAATTTTACTCGTATCCAAACTAAAATGGTTGGACGATTGGCTAACACGATATAATTCATTCTGCAGATTCTTTAGAATTAAAATGCCTTTCCTAGAGTCATCTTTTAATCTTTACACAGAAAATTTGAGGGGTGAACACCAAAAAATACATCACTTCGACCCTCCATAAAACAATGTAAAAAAACTTCACTAATCCTTCATGACTTTCCAAACATTGGGTTACATCTCAACAGTGAAGATAATGAGTTTCAATTTAATAATCAATGAATAAAGTCCATCCTTACTACCGAATCTATAGTGACACTTACTTATCACTTCATAAGATGACATATAGTGATCATCTAATTATATAGTCACCTATTATATAGTATAAAAATTATCTTTTATATTAGTATATAATAAATATTTACCCAATCTTTTCAGTATATATATATATATCATAGTTATATATATATATATATATAGGATGTCGATACATATATATACTATATTACACTCTAGTCATGTTCTTCCTCAGAATAAATTAGATTCTCCGGGTAGTCTGGTGGGTCAATTCGATTCATCCACTCATAATCTTCGGAAATCGATTCAAATCGATAAAATCGATAGTAGACAAAAGAGAATATCTTACATGCTCAATAGCCACTTTATACATATACTCACATAATCATATCTAGTACTTAACGACTGAATATATTAATTAGGCCTATGATAACTATATATAATATAATATTATACTATTATATATATATAATAATTAATACGTGCTAATAAACAGACTAACTACTATGCTGTCACAATTCCACTAAGTAATATACTCTTCTATCTCAAGCTGAGGGGGCTCCAATCCTCCCTATGGTAGATTATAGATAATAGAGTGATAACCTTACTGTTATATATATACTATTAGTGATGTTAGTATGTCTTACAGCATTATCACCTTTGGTTTTTCTTCACAAATTCTGGAATAACATTCAAATCTTATTTTGGGAACGTCGGTTTGGGCACTATTATCTAAACTCATAATTCTCCTAACGTCGCATATTCCTCAACTATAATACTATAAAACGCAATTCGATTAAGCTTCATACTGCAACTTGTTTTGTCTACATGTCTGTTTATTTGTAGATATAGGCTTAGATATATTGATAAATGCCGACGTTAGCAACTTTAGTATAACATTGATACTATTCGCTAATATCTAGTCTATTTCTATATCCACTGTATGGACTTCAAACTGTTCTTTCATAAGTAGAAATAACGGCGTCTGTACTTACCGTCAAAACTAGTTATAGTCACACACATACTCTTGCTCTACAATACTTCTATATACTACACAACCATAGGTCACATCGTTCTATTCTTGAACATCAGTGTCAAACGTCTTATACAAAACCACAATCGATAAGTTTTAAATCCTATATTAGCTTAACACTTCATATCCGTCACCTCACACTCGCACACATAAACTTACTTAAGGGATCAATCAAGCTAAGGTACAGTATAAAAAATACGCAAATTTTTAATCTTTTTCATAAATTTAAATTTATTACCACTTATGCATTGTTTTAAAACAAAAAGACGGTTTCTTATTAGACTCGGTTCACACGTTGGAGCAGCAGGGAATGCCGTATCCCTGCTCTCTGTACGTCATGTCAGAATGCTAGAGCGTTAGGAGATTCTCTATAATAGACATAAAAAAGACTTTCTTGATACGCTAACGTCTTACCATCTTGCACGGATATATTACGCAGTACTTGTGGGGTTTTGTAGCCTCAAGACTTTCCTACCTTCTCTTTTGTCACAATCGGTTAAGAGGACACCAAATGGTAGTTATTACACCTCTTGAAGTCGAATAGTCGGGCTTTTTCTAAGAGTTATTATGGGAGGTAATTTGCAACAGTGATACTCTTTGGAATCAGATGAATCTTTGACTTCACGTTTTTAACAACTTCTCAAGACAAACCTCCTAGACGTAATGTCAAATTCTCTGAAGGTAGAGGCAAATATAATCATCCGTCAGCTTTTATTTATGGTCTTCTTCTTTAACGAAATGAATCTATTCATGTGCGCGCTAATGAATACTAGAGACTTCGGAACGTGCTGACTTCCCTATTAACGTCTTAAATGACTTGTGTGACATAAATTAATAACAGTCTACTCAAGCTGTTAAAGAGGATCTAATGCTCAAAACTGTTTCGACGCTGGCCTGAAATATTATGTGTTAAAAGCGTTTAACTCTTATAATTTCTTTCGTTTCTTCCGGGTGATTCTATTTATCTCAACAGTTTCTCTTTAACCTCCTTTAATCTACAGCCATAAAACCCTAGTCATTTTGCTTAATATCTTAATTATCCCGCCTTGAGGCCGCCTGTGTACTTACAATGAAGTACGTAATTGTAGAGACCATAACTCCTTCTCGTCTTCAACACAAAAAGTGTGCTAATATATTCCTATTATCCCTAAAGGAGATTAACCTTTCTTCCTGCACTCATGTAACTTTAAGATTTTACAATTTAAGTGAACTTCCCACCGTACACCGCTCTCTCAAAACCTAAGTACGATAATTGAAAATCAACTTTTTTCCTTAGTGATACTTAGGAAGGAGAAATTCTCCACGATACAGCGTCGTCCCACATGCACAGATGTCGTTTCAATCGACCGCCTTAAGCCTGCTTTCTTGCAAGGGGGTAATAGGAAATCTCTATAATAATATAATAATAAATATTATTATATTATTAATATTAATAAACGTTCTACGACCCTGACGCAATTTAATCTCTATTTTAATTTAATGTTTCAATTTCTCACCCTTTATCTTTTAATTTTTTTAAACGTCTCCTTATTAATCTCTCCTCACTGACAATTCTTTCTTACCTCCTCTAACTTCTATCTTTCTCCTTTTCTACTCACCCTTTATTCTCTTAAGATCCTCAAAATTCCTTGATCTACCTTCCCTCTCCTCCTTCTTCCTCAGAACCAACTAAATCAGACAACGCTGAATCACAGTCCGACTCAAGCGGACGAGTACCGACCTCAGTCAGAGGGTACGGAGTGCTGGTTCACCCTTGCTCCCTCCAGCATACACGGTGCTCGACTCAGGAATCTATCCGATAACCTACCAAGTGCCACCTCGGGCTACAACTCTTACGACTCAATAGCAGACGTTCCGAATCGTAGAAGTCTGACGAGATGTCACCTCGTTTTAACGTCGAGAATACTGGGAATCCTGTCCATGACAAGACTCAACAGTCAAACCAGGCAAGACAAGTTGGGACAGGAGACTTAACAGTAGAATATCGAGCAGGAAGTGGAAAGGGGAATAAGACAGGACAATCGATAGCCGGAGCCCGCTATTTTTGAGTAATACTTGTTACTTGCGCTTTCATAAGTTATTCTGCAGGAAGTTGTACATAACTATGTAGGATCAAATGAAAGGTCAAGTCGTCTCATCTGCTCAATTATACAAGAACAATTTTGATCGTACGCATAGTAGCTAACGTAAATGTATGGATGTGTTAACTGGAGTATCGTAAGGCTCCTCTATTTTCTTCACTCATGTACAAGCATGACTCGCAACACTTTTGAAGCGGCTCCTCTCATCTTATTCTGCCGCCATTGGTTACGTCTTAACTTAAGAGACAAATCGGAGCACTTTTCAACACGTAATATGCAATGGAAGATAGGGGCTTCTACAAGTGAAGTGAATTTGTGGAATAAGTTTTATATGATTAGTGAAGTGTGCTTATAATAGCAGTCTGGTATTAAAGGCATTGTCGCATTATTTCTCTCTTGTACCCGTTCTGTGAGACTAGAGGATGACAGTTGCAAGGTTTCTCTATGAATTTATAATTTGAGAGAAGTATACAGGAGATCGTCAACGGGTGTGAGCGATCTATGAATTAGCGTCTACCTCGTATATCTAACGTAGAAATAAAAAAAGTAAATTCAGAAGGAAGGTATGTATACAAAATAGAATAGTAATGAGATAAGTGTTTACTCGCCACTTCCGGGCAGGTCTATAGCGACATCCCTCTTTATGGCGTCATGTCTGTGGTACTTAAGTAAAGGAGGAATGCCTTTCCCGAAAATCTCGTATTAACGCGGTATCATGCCAGATTGTGAAGTCGACTAAATCTATATCTTGAGTTTTCCTTTGATCATAAGTTGACTTTAAGCGTGATATCAAGTTTCAATTTATCCTACGACAATGGAGGAGAGTTGTAGACACATGACGAATGAAATATCGAAGTTATAAAGGTCACTACAATTGCTTATCTCGAGGAATTTGTGGCGTGCTTGAGAAATTAAAGATTGAATTGATAATCAAAAGTGGGTGAGACATGCTTTATCGTCATTGTAGCATAGTACGACAGTAATCGTGGAGTTATAAAGGTCAGGAGCGAGGCAAGCGATTAGTCACATATTAATAATGAGTCCTTATCGCTTGGTCTATTATTAGTAGAGTTTAGAGATTAGTCGTGTAGATGAAACGGTTGATATGCACGTAGTGCAGGAAGATTTGAGTTCCATCTGAACAGTATAGGAAAGGTATCAAGCTGAGTAAAGAGTAGATGTAGCAGCTTTTAACAAGATTTACAATATCGGAAATATTTACTAGAGGGCAATCAATAAAATTAAAAGTGTTCCGCTAAAGGTTATGGTCTTTGGTTGATAGTATACATCGAGTAGCCAGTGTGGATAGTTCGGATCAGAAGTAGGTAGAAGTACCGTAATCAGATAAAGATAATTAATTAATATACGTAATCAGTTTTAAATACGTGTGTGTATATTGCATTCACTGCCATGAGATTTATATTACTTATATTAGGTCGTAACAGTCATTCCTAGTACTATAATCGATGTAATTGATTAAAATTTGATTTACTGTTAATTATCCCAGTTTCTTTATAAATGTTTTAGAAAGCTTTTTATTTACCAAATCAATAAATCCTTAATACTTTAAAATCTTTTATACCGTTGGCCAATAGATTACTAGCTGATTGGTTTATATTTTGAATGAGATTAGCTTATGTATAAATTTTTAGCCATTTAAGCTTAAATTATAGGTCAGTGTATCATTGTCTTTTAGCTATCATTGAAACATTAGCTATTG
Source organism: Trachelipus rathkii (assembly GCA_015478945.1). Classification (NCBI taxonomy): domain Eukaryota; kingdom Metazoa; phylum Arthropoda; class Malacostraca; order Isopoda; family Trachelipodidae; genus Trachelipus; species Trachelipus rathkii. The sequence continues at coordinate 746 of JABUQX010094491.1, read as the reverse complement.
TAGCCTATGATGCCTAGAATTGGGTCAGCTGCTTTCAATGCTATAATTTTGTTCATATCAAGAAATATAGCGTTGACAGGAAATGGGTAATTAGGTTAAGTAACATTCCCGAAGAAACCACATTTTGCTTCAGTTAAAACTAAAACAGAATGGTTAATTTTTGGAACGGTTTACCACAAGATGCTATTAACAGTACAGAATAAGGGCCTTATAGCAGATTTTCAAAATTTATTGCAAATGCATTAAAATAAAAAAAATAGCTATGTTATAGTCTTATAACATTATTTATTAAGGTAGCAGAAAATTTTCAATAATTACTACCAAAACTACTACTACTAACTACAAAAATATATCTACAACACTACAAGTAATGTTAGTATAGTACCATTACAAAACACAAATACAAATTAATTTTTACCTCATTCTCATTAGTGGAATATTAACGCAATTTGCTGCTGCTACAGCTGTAAATGGGACTAAACGGCCAATCAGAGGTGGCATTGACTGAAAGGAAGAGATTCAGTTTTAAAACCAATTTTCAACTTCAATTTAGTTTCAAAAACCACTATTAACTTTAAATTTTAAGAAAATGAGATGGAACCTTCACTAAGCTGTTCAACCCAAGGGCAGTAGCCAAAGCTCCTCCAGTTGCAAGAACGTATGATGTTCCAAGTTGCCTAAGAAAAAAAAATTCTAGTTAAATAGGTGTTAGGTTAGTGTATATTCATTCAAATATTCACTACTAT
>JABUQX010094490.1:37500-50000 GCA_015478945.1 Trachelipus rathkii | reverse complement strand
TTTTTTGGGGAGAAACTCTCCCCAAAACTCACTTATTTCACGGCTTGGATCTATTGCTCTTTTGTGGTTTATATTGTTCTAGAAAATACAAGTCTTTACCTTTTATATTAAAATTTTTGGACTTCCAGATATTCTCTTCGATGATGATTTTCCATATGTTCATGAAGTGGCTTTGTACTAAATATAAGATTTTATGTTGAAAGTTATATAAAATATTTTTTTTACATTTCTTTATAGTTAAATTTCAGTTCCGGTACACCCCTAATATATATATATATATATATATATATATATATATATATATATATATATATCTATATATATATATATCATATAATAAATTTATATTATATATATATATATATATATATATATATATATATATATATATATATATATCTCGTTCCGGCTTCTATTTTTTGGGAAACGACATTTAATAATAAAAAGGAGCACCAATAGTCTGAACATCCCAACCGTAAAACTTTATTCAACATTTCGGAAACAAGCTGTTCCCATCCTCAGGATACAAAACTATAATAAAGCATATAAATAACAATAAAATCGAAGCAAAATAATAATAATAATAATAATAATAATAATAATAATAATATAATAATAATAATAATAATAATAATAATAACAAATGTGGTGAAAACACAAACTAGATAGCGCAAACTAATGTAAAGGAAAATTTACTAAAATTGACATTATATACATGGGATGCAAATAACAAAATATTGAGATGAATGGTGAACAATAAAATTCAGAATGAAACAAAAAAAAAAAAAAAAAAAAAAAAAAAAAAAAAAAAAAAAAAAAAAAAAAAAAAAAAATTATATTTTATTTTTATTCATTTTGAGTTTAGTTTTTGTTTCATTCTGAATTTTATATTTCACCATTTATCTCAATATTTTTTTATTTGCATCCCATATATGATTATATATATATATTATATACTATATATATATATATATATATATATAATATATATATATATATATTATATATATATACTAATATATATATATATATATATATTATAATAATATTATATATATATAATATATATTATACAACTAGATATTATATATATATATATATATATATATATATACCATTATAATATATATATACTATATATAATATTATATATATATATATATATTATATTATAATATATAATACAGTTTCGTCCCTCGTAGAACCGCGGTCTTAAGAACGCGATTTGCTATACCGCTGCGTTGGTGAAAGATAATAAAAAGAAAAATTTTAAAATAAAAAAATTACAAAAAATAAATAAAAATTCTGTAATACATATGTTGAAAGATGATAAAAATAAAAATAAAAATTGCAAATAATATAATATGAAAAATTCGTAATACATACATAGGTAAAAAGAATATAAAAAAAAAAAGTATTTGGTGAGCTAAAAATGGCAAAAGCGTCAATTACCGATAAAGATGTATTTCTCAAAAAATCAGTAAATACAATCTACAGATTCGGAGAGTCGCCTTCATCTCTCTATCCTTCAACTTCATTACACTTTGAAGAAACTATTTTTTGTGTTTTGCAATTAGGATTAACTTTAAATTTGTATATACAGCTGCATAGAATATCAATAAAATAATACTTCAAAAAAAAAATTTATCTCCAAAATTTAAAGTTTAGTAAATTAAGTACTGTAATGCTACTGATATTTTAAAGTTAATCTAAGGCACACAAAAAAGTTTCTTTCAAATTGTAATGAAGTTGAAGGAGAAAGCATAAGGCTGATTCGAATCTGTGTAGATTGTATTTTACTGATTTTTTGAGAAAGTACATCTTATCGGTAATTGACCGCTTTTGCCATTTTCAGCTCACCAAATACTTTTTTTTTTATTGATTATATATATATATATATAACCTTGTATGTATTACCAGAATTCATTTATAATTAGCAATTTTATTTTTATTTTTATCATCTTTTCAACATATGTATTACAGAATTTTCATTTTATTTTTGTAATTTTGTAATTTTAATTTTTCTTTTTATTATCTTTTCACCAACCGCGGTATAGCAAAATCGCGTTCTATAAGACCGCGTTCTACGAGGGACGACTGTATATATATATATATATATAGCAATATATATATATATTATATATAATATTTTTTTTAAAAAAATTAATTATATATATATTATATATATAATATATATATATATATATATATATATATATATATATATATATATATATTATAATTATTATATATTTATATATATATATATATATATATATATATATATATATATACATATAATAAAAAAATATAGAATATATATATATATTATTAATATATAGTATAATATGAGATTGCAAATTTACAAAATATTTAGAGAATAGTTGAAAAAAAAAAATTAAAAATGAAAAAAAAACTAAACTACAAAATGAATAAAAAAAAAATATATTTTTTTTTTTTTTTTTTTTTTTTTTTTTTTTTTTTTTTTATTCATTTTGAGTTTAGTTTTTGTTTCATTCTGAATTTTATTGTTCACCATTCATCTCAATATTTGTTATTTGCTTCCCATGTATATAATGTCAATTTTAGTAAATTTTAATTTACATTAGTTTGCGCTATCTAGTTTGTGTTTTCACCACATTTGTTATTATTATTATTATTATTATTATTATTATTATTATTATTATTATTATTATTATTATTATTACTGTAATTTTGCTTCGATTTTATTGTTATTTATATGCTTTATTATAGTTTTGTATCCTGAGGATGGGAACAGCTTGTTTCCGAAATGTTTGAATAAAGTTTTACGGTTGGGATGTTCAGACTATTGGTGCTCCTTTATTATTAAATGTCGTTTCCCAAAAAATAGAAGCCGGAACGATGATATATTAATATATATATACTATATATATATATATATACATATATATATATATTATTATTATAAATATATATATATAATATATAATAATATTATATATAATTATATATTATATATATATACTATATATATTAGGGGGTTAACCGGAACTTGAAAATTTAACTATAAAGAAAGAAAAAAAATATTTATATAACTTTTTCAACATAAAATCTTTATTCATATTTAGTACAAAGCCACTTCATGAACATATGGAAAATCATCATCGAAGAGAATATCTGGAAGTCCAAAAATTTTAATATAAAAGGTAAAGACTTGTATTTTCTAGAACAATATAAACCACAAAAGAGCAATAGATCCAAGCCGTGAAATAAGTGAGTTTTGGGGAGAGTTTCTCCCCAAAAAAGATTGGCATATCAATGACCCAAATCACAGAAAATAATGAATTTTATCGCCAATGAGTAACCAGCCATTCACATTCACAGAAAAGAAGGGATTCATAGAACTTATTGACCATCTTCAACCAAAATATCTTTTTCCTTAGTAGAATATTTTGTAGAGAAAAATGTACCAACTTCTTACAGGAAACTGAGATCAGCAGTATCGAGAAGTTATCTAAGGCTGACTCAGATATCATTATTACTACAGATTATAGAGACAAATAATTCAACGAGTCCATTTATTCCATTAAACTTCACTCTTGGCTACCAGCCGAATTTGAAAAAAAATGAAACTGTGCACTCCATTGCATAATTCCCAGGTTCTCATTCTGGAATAAAAATCACATGAGGTTTGAAATTACGATGAATAATTTGGAAATTCCTCCTAACATAATCAATTTGATCCTTCGAGATGGAGCATAACATGAAACTTGGAAACGCATTTAGCAGGAAACACATTTTTCTTGTTTTATTTCATAAACTCAATGTATCTATTAATGCCTTATTTTCTTCAAGAACAGTGTTGATTTAATTTAAAAAATATAGGAATATTTGAACATATTTCAATCATTCCAGCTTTTAAGCTGTAATGCACTTAAAAGAATGCAAAGAGACTTGGATCCACATCTTGCAAGCCCACTTATGCCAATTCAAGATGTTAATATAGGGTGGAATATCACATTTGATTCTAGAAAGAATTGAATGTTTGAAAAGACCTCTGCAAGTTTATATTATAGAACAATCAATCATTTAAGCTTTGACTGCTAATAAATGGCAAATACTTGAAAAAAATTCTAAGAGTTTTGCAACCATTTCTCATGGTTACGGAAACTATAAGGCAAAATCAATTATATCAATTATTCTCCGTATTTGAGCTCTCCAGCATATCTCTCAAACTCTGTGGATGACTGCAGAGAATAAAGAAGAGCTGAAGAAGGCATTAGAGTTTAGATTTATGAATAAAGAGGAAGAGAAAGGATCAATAGACATACAATATATCAAAACAAGATAATTGTTTTAAATCCTGTAGTAGACCCAGTATACAAACGGACTTTATTTTCTAATGAAATAAGAGAATTTAGTAGAAAATGGATGCTTGAAGAAATATGCAAATAATTGAAGGTAGATAGTGATAATAGTAGTAACATTACAGAAGAAGGTTCAGGGGATGAGTCATTTTCAGAAACGGGCATTATCTACAGTAAACTTAGATTGTCAAGTACCTCAAAATCATCAGAAGCATTAAGAAAAGAAATTACGGCAAAGTTACTTAGTTTTTATAAGTTTGAAGAAAGTGAAAGTGACAGCGAGTCAGTTAGTGTAAAAAGGAAAAAAGAGAAATCAGTGGGTCTTCAAAAGGTGAAATTCTTAAAGAAATTGAAATTTTTTTTACTAGAAAAATCAATTTCTAATCTGGGAAAAGGAGAATTCCTTAATTGGTGGAAAGTGAACAAAGCTAAATTCCCAAACATAGCAGTACCAGCCCAAAAACTACTCTCCTTTCCAGTCTCCTCCATATATTCAGAGAAATTATTTTCATTTTCAGAAGCAGTAAATATATTTGAGGGAAAACATTTAAAAATATCGCCCAATATTGGTGAACAGTTTTTCTTTTATTTCACCACAATTCAGCAATATTTTCAAAAGTGTTTAAAGAAAATTAACTTATATATATATATATAATATATAATAATATATTATATATATAATATATTATATATATATATATATATATATATATATATATATATATACGTGTGTGAGTGATATTATAGTATACCTAAGCTACTACTAATACGACTATATATATTAATTATATCTATATATATTATATATATTATTAACTATAATGGGAAGTATTTATAAAGAATGTATTTATTTTTTTATTAAAAATCCCCGCTGGCGCAGACTGCGATCTAGATGCTCTACGAAGCGAGCTCTCTCATACAAACGCGAAGACGCTGGTTCAAAATCTCTCTTCGCAGTAAGCAGTTGGTATTGAAATTGTGTTGATTTTACCTGAGGTGAAGGAGCAGCACATTAAATAGCTTCGATCTGCAAGAGCACATGTGTCGTCGCTCAGAGTGTAGATGAGAGAGACTAGTCACTCTCTGTCTTCATTCACCGTATCTGTTTTTACTTCTGTGTAGGGTGCCCTCTCTCCTGTGGAGCCGCCCCTAGATAGTGTTGAGAAGTGCGAGATTAAAGTAAACCGCATGCTAGCTATAGATCACTACTGAATAGGAGTTTTATATTACATTGGAAGTACTATCTAGATATATTTATGCATTCTCACACAATGTAAGTGAGGCTATTTGATGCAAGTATAATTATAGTGAGTGAAAAGAATAATTATAAAAGGAATAAAATATGTAGATTTATTTGAATCTCTTATGTGAACATACAATCTCGATTGTAATCCAAATCTTATTGAGACGAGATAGTTACGTGAAGATAAAACTTTGTATATATAATATACTATAGATAATTGGATATGCTCATAAGCACCGAGATATGATCACTGTTCATCTGTGGCAGACTAATCTCATTAATATGGTATATAAGCTTACAACGCCTTAATAGAGGAGTTAGGATGGTATCATGATAAGAAAGTATCTTGATCCTCAGTAAATTATAATCTCTTTTGAGATGTTATTATTAAATCCATCCTGAGTTACCAGGCTCTCGTGGAAATTTTTCCTCACTCTCTAAGAATCACTTAAATATACAGCGCTCTCTCGAGCAGTCTCTGTGAACCAGAAGAAACTAACTCGCTCCAAATTTGCCCCTAGACCTGACTAATACGGTAACTACGCTTTTCATCTATTCTTGCTATCTTGGAGTAAATATGTAGGATTGACATATATATATAAAAGAGTAATTTAACAAGGTATTAATGCTTATATGAGCATATTAAAATCGCATATAATGAAAATACCTTATTGAATATATATCATAAATAACGAATTTTTCAATTAAGCTCTACTATTTTGCCGGCTTATATTATATATATATGTGTAGGGGGTAAAAATTTATGACGTAATAGTAGAATTGTATAAAAGAAAGATTTTATGGGGTGACTGTTATTAATCCACAGTCTATCTCACATGGCAGTAATAATCTAAATATTCTAGCTCGGTATTATTCTGTAATCTAATTAAAATTATCACTCTCTAGCAAGAATACATTATACGCTGCCAAATATATATTCTCTACCTGTACGTCAGATAAAGCCAATGTTGTAAGTTAAAGAATATATACTACATCAACTCATTTTGGTTAATATTATCTTTTAGATGTGCTGTTACGTATAGCACGCTCAAGTTATAGATAATGATCAGGCCTTAGAGCATAACGCTCGCTCGAAAGTGTGTGTAGATCATCAGATATATTTTTATAATGATTAATGAAGTTCGTTATCCAAATGCCACATTATGTACACTGGTTAATGCGCAGTACACATTAATATCATCGATCATGAACAACTAACAGAATTACTTAGTGTTTCTATCCAAATTCCAAGAAGTTGGAGATACATATATCGTATTATATATGAAATTATGTTGAACACATGTGAATTCCAACCTTTTTTTCACAGCACTCACTACAAGGATAGCTATGAAGCGTTCTGCTTCTCATTCTAAGATGGTGATTAGTGTTATGTAGGGAACGTGTTTCCAAACTGGTATCTGCTTGTCCAATAAAAAACAATATTATATTTTCTTGAAGATGTTGACATCTTTTAGCATACTCTCTCCGAACTGGAGAGTCAATTGACTATAGGTTTTTTAAACCTGTCGCAGAACTTTCTTATTGTGTGAAAAAGGTGACGAATATTTGTGCAAAGAACATCAATCTTGTTTTCACTGAAGTGTCAGATAGCTTATACGCGACTAGTGAATTTCGGAGAGTCATGCAGAGAGGTTTGCAATAGAGTACGAGTGTTCATATGTGAATACACGTGATCTTCTCATCCTCTTTGTATTTTTGTGTGTATCAATAGTGCTCTCAATTATCTCTTTCGACTCATACTGCAGACTATCTACTGTGCATGGTGTCATGTATTTCTCACAATTAGTTTCTCAGATTCAAAGATGGCTAAATTGCAGACGAATTCTCAATAAAACAAGCTGTGACTGGGAACTACAATTAGAATTAGGAAAAGATTAGAGTACTGATGTTATATAATGTGATTTGCAGCTAGAATCTAATCCGTGGTGTTATATAATATTTTGAATAGTGTGACATCATTTTACACTCGTGATGTAAACGTATTATGTTGGCGATAGCAAGGTGTGAATAAAGTGAATAGAAAGAATCTATACGTACTGAGATTTTTAATAGCATATGTTGGTGTCACTCCAATATTCTACTCAGATCATGTATCAATTAAATAGATGAAATCTTGTGTCCGAAAATTGTTAATTATTAATAAGGTGATATGTGAATTTATATAAATTTAAATATATCTCAGATATCTAATGAGAGAGTGATTTTTCAGTTTAGTTGAATTACATTATACTTACATTACTAGTCTCAACTTCTTTCGAGCTATATAAGATATATATATATATATATATATATTATATAGTTGAAAACACTTTATTAATATATATTAAATTAATAAGAACTATTACATTATATATCATCCACAGTATTATATGTATACCGAAAATTTAAAAAGACTATGTAACTGTTTATCCATTTTTTAACATTCTTGGTATATATATATATATGACTCATCATATAAATCTGAATCTTCAAGTTATAATATATATTATCTAGAGAAGATATTTTTTATTATTTACCCTGGGGAAAGTAGATGCTCATTATGATTACTTTTATAAATGTTAAAATTATATTTGATAATAATGTAGTAGAATGGAGTTCATAAGACTTTTAGAAGAAACTATTATTATATAATAGTTGCTAATAATTTTTATATAATATAACTACTCCTAAAGCATCCTTAAGTATATTATATTATAGTATTGAAAGGTTCTGTATAGAATTGATTTGTGTCTTCTAATTTCTTTTCTAGTATAGTTAAAGGAAAAGTTTCGATATATAAACACGAGTTCCTTGGTTCCAGCCGGTAATATTCTCTATATTGTTGGTGCGCGTTCCATTCCGCAAAGACTGGATATCCTCCTCCGCGTATGACACCGTGAAAATTTCAAGTCATTCACAGGGAAATGACACCCCTAGATATATAGTATAGTTGTCCAGAATCCATCTTTGACAATCTGTGATTGACTTATTTGCAAGTCAAAAAGCGAGAAGAATGGACTTTAGCTACAAATTATAAAAACCTACAATTAATTATAAGTTAAAGTAATTTATTATTTTTAAATATTTTTATAATCATTCTCGAACAGGTAACTTTTTTGGATGTATTGCTGCTAACTCGTACGAAAGTAGAATAACTGTTCATAGGCGGCCTAACCTTTTGTATAATGCGATGTATTAGTATATATTAGATTATATATCAGTCTTTTTATAACATAATAACTGATATATATATATATACTATATATAATATATATAATATAATCATAATACTATATATATATATATATAATCGTGAAATCGCACCCCCATCCCATTTCTATACGAGTCGCCACTTGAGGTATATATATATATATATATATATATATATATATATATAATATCAATATATAATATATATATAACTATATATAATAGTATATTATATCTAAATTTTTGTCAGTACCCTAAATATATATATTTATATATATTATATATTTTACAGTTATCACCGACCGCTCACGGGCAAAGCCTATTCAAGGAGGGGTGTTAAAATAAACAAAAAATTCAACTAACGCAAATTACGCACATGAGTACAGACGTAACTTTAAATTGAGGTAGATTAAATTCAGTAGGAAACACAGAAGATGCGAGATAATTCCACAGAACACAGGTGGCAGGAAAGAAGAATGCACCACAAATAACAAATCTTAGAGTTGCTAATGTCCGCACAAAACTCATGGGCCGACACAGCACCCCTTGTGCTACGAGGCGTCCTAAAGGTGGTGGCACGCGTAGTGGAAAGTTCCCTCGAGCACTTGCCGCTACGATACATAGAAAAGAGCAGATAAAGACACCAAACATTCGCCCGCAAAGATAGAGGTCAAGTGAACTAGAAAGAAGGACAGTTTATAAGTTTTTTGCCTTTGAACTCGAGCCCCTATCCAAAAGCGGGTGACAACCTGAAGCCCCCCCAGATATGAAGCAGACTCCATACCAAGGGCGATGAGGCCCTTGTAAACGGAGTAGTTAAACTGCTGAAGAGAAAAAAAGTCTCACAGTCTAAAACCAGAACTCCCTAGTTTCTTTTGAGGCCGCCTTTAGCAACCGTTGTGGATTGTGAGGTTTTCATAAGACATTTTTGTTTTTATGTTAAGGGCCAGGGAATGTTTATATTGTCAACAGGAGAGACGAAAGAACCGTCTTCGAAAGAGATAGGGAAAGTTAGAATGTGTCTTAGAGAGGGAGATTTGTAGAAGTTGAGTTTTTAAAGAATTGAATTTCACAAGGTCAGACGACCCCCCACCGGAAATCTATCCAGATCAGCGAGAATAGAATCGGAAAGAATTAAGACGAGAGGCAATTCTAGCAGTAAAAGAAGGAGCAGAATTGAAATGAGTTGAGAATGAAGGGTCGAGTCATGGGCATATGAGTGAATAGATTTAGATGTGCAGGTGAGAAGATCATTAATGAAAAGAGAATAAAGTAGCGAGTATAAGACAGAACCCTGAGGAACACCACTATTGACAGAAAAGGGAAGAAAGAAGTCGCCCCATCAACAACAGCCGATATTGAGCGATTTTGAAAGAAAACTAGACATAAGTAAGCAAAGAGAAGAGGAAACCAAAGGAGGGCAGCTTGGAGAGCAGTGACGCGGTGTCCATACCCCGGTCAAATTGCTGGAATATGTCAAGCGCACCACCGCAAGTCTCCCCGTAGTTTCTAAGGGCGGAAAACCATAAATCAGTAAGATAGGAAGTATATCGCCAGCTTAGATCCGCGAGCCGCGAAAGCCGTACTGGCGAACGGAAAGAAGTGAATGAGATTCCAGATGATCTAAGGAAGTGAGAGTTGAGAAGAGTTTCCAAAGATCTTAGATATAATACAAGTTAAGAGCTATGGGCGATAGTTAGAAGATCAGAGCGGCTTCCTTTTTCGGAATATAGGGTGGACATGTGCGTGCTTCCAACACTGAGGGAAAAGTGCTAGTATTGAGACATAAGAGATATAGTTGAAACGAGGGGCGGGATAGCACGGAAGCACCTCCCTCAAAACTCGGGGAGGAATGCCATCCGGGCCAAGCCGCTTTCTAACGTTCGTAGATTTCAGGAGCCCATTCACCCGATCAAATGCAATCACAGGCAATGGCATAGGGACGCCTGAGAGGAGAAGGAGGAGGTGGAGGAAGCCAGAATCGTCCAGGGTTGAGTTAGAGGGAAAAATAGGAGCCGAAGATTGGCCTTTTTAGCCAGAGAACTAGCAACAGAACCATCAGACCAAATAAGTTGAGGAAAGAACAGATTTTACAGAAGTTGTTAGAGATGTTTTTGGCAAGAGGCCAGAAAAGATTTTGTCAGTAGGAGAGCCAAGGAGGTTAGCGCACTTTTCGTTTTCATGAAAGCCCGCTTTGCTCGTCGAAGAGTATGCCTGCAAAGGATTTCTAGCTGAATGAAAATTAGCAAGAGTGATAGGACAACGAGAAGGAGAACGAGAATTTTTCCACTCCGATACGCACTGTCTCTAGCCTGAATCGCGCGAGAACAAGCACGATCGAACAATAAATTATGAGGAGAGAAAGATTTAGTCGAAGAAGGAATGACCCTGCTCATCCCATCAACGATTTACAGCTCCCACCTTATCGCCAGAAGTCGAAGCGTCACCAGAGACAAAGCAGTCATTCCATTTATAGTTAGCGTAGAAGCAACGCAAGGCCCCCCCCCCCCAATCGCTCGATCAAGTGCCAGAAAAACGAGTTAGGCAGGATGGAGCTGTTAGGAGAGAAGAGTATCTCAAAATTAAGAGATATAAGGTTGTGTCAGATTTACCATTAGGAGCGAAAGTGGTGTATTTTAAGAGAGAAGGACTAGTTGGTGAAAACATTGGTCAAGTGGTGTTCAAGAATCTGGTTCTTTTAGGACGATCCGAATGTGTGTGGTTCATTTAATTAGTTGTCAAGAATCGTTGAGAATGCTGATGATTCCTCGGCCTCCTCTCACCTAAATCGGTATGGAGAGGACCCCAACCATTTCAGTTGTTATTGGTACATTGAAACCCCTAAATAGAGGACCTTATTTGGATGTGAAGATATAACAGTCTCGTGAGAAGTAGTAAGATATTCAAAAAAAGGCATGAAAATCTGTTCTGTAGAGAGGCGAGTAGCAGAACACAAGATTATTGTAGTAGAGGGAGAAAATTTTAAGCCATTTAGAACATCGAAATTAGGCAGATTCCGAGATTCACAACGTGTTACAGGAAGTGTTTATGTACATAGGCAATACTCCACCCTTTAGACGGAAAATATATTAAATAAGTTGTAGTTGGATACATTAAACGAGTTAGAAGATGAATTTTTTAGCCATCTGAGTCTCAGACAAGAGCAAAAGATTTGGGTTAGAAGAGTTAGAAAGGTGGTGTTCCACGGAAGCAGAGTTGGAGCTTAAGCCGCGGATGTTTGTGAATCAATAGAAAAGCCCGCATCTACGCAAACCTGCCATCAACACACACGCACGCACACAACAAATAAAAACAAAAACCAAAGACAGACAAAAATAAAACGAGAAATCGTGATAAAAATGATCGTACACCTAAAACCTAAATTACAAAGTTTATATTCTTAAATTAATTATAAATTAAATTTTGTATAGTAAAACTTTAGGAAATTTTAAAACGCTAAAAAAGTATTTACAAGAAAAATTTTTGAAAAATTCTTAAAAAAGTTAAACTACACAATCTACATACACACTAAACTAAAACACATTAAATCATGCACACAATACCCAACACACTCAGACAAAAAATAACTTAAACAATGTTAAAACATAAGCTAAATGTAAAAAACACCCTAACGTGGTGAAAACCTGCATTAAAACCATAAAATTTAAATTTAAAACCTTATATTAATAAAAAGGGTA
>JABUQX010094490.1:25000-32500 GCA_015478945.1 Trachelipus rathkii | reverse complement strand
GGATTGTGAAATAAGAGAATAAATAAACAAGCTGTAGCGTTTTATTTTTCTCTCATACTCAATAAAATAACATTGAAGTATTATTTTCAATATTGTAAATAAAAATCACAGCCTGAAAATAAAAACAAGTGAGTATAATAAATTTGTATTATTTTTTTTCTCTGTTATTTATTTACAATTAATAGTTTGATAGGTAAATTATACACGTCATAGTCTCTGAACACAATATAATATTAATTATTATACATATGAGCAACATAGCTTCTAAGAATACTATGCGAGCACAGTTTTGTTGTTTCATACCACAGATATTTTACAATCTATGTTTGGAGCCTGAGTTGATGTTGTTCAAAATTCTTATTATGATATATTCCACTCTGAGCTCAATGTCTGATTATTATGTAAGTATGTGCATTTTGAATATTGCGACCTTTAATGGTAATATTGCAGATTGATGGGCGCCACTTCTATGTGAGATAGTTCTCTCGTGTACTACATGTTATCACCGTGTATACTCGTTAGTTGTTTTTGTGAGCGTGTTGATAGTGTTCAATTCATCTTGGAGGTTCTCCAGTACTCAAAGTAATTCTTTTGCTATAGTGCATTAAAACATTTAATAATTAATATTTGAGAAGGTCAATATATATATCATAATAGGTATACTTTGATTGTCCATCAAGATATCTCCAGTAATGTTGTAATATATCTACCTCACTGTAATTTTACTTGACTAGTAATTAGAGAATAATCAGGAGATAGAGTACACAAATAATACATAAATTAACATAAATATTATATAGTATAGGTATAGTAATAAATACGTAATTCATATACTCAAATAAAAATACATCGATAAATAAGATATATAGTATATATATATACATATAACTATAGTTTAATTGAAATAATAATAATATGTATAAAAACATTAACTAATTAGTTTAATAATTATAGTGTGTCAAAACTCATATACAATTTACAGATACAATGAGTAAATAATAAATCACAATTATAAATAGCAAGTTATCAATATCAGTCTAAGTCAATATATATAGTATGTACTACTAATGTGTAATGTGCAGAATATAATGAGTGAACTCAATAAATCTCACATAAATAATAATAATAATTAATAATATAATTAATTAATAATAGTATTAATAATAATAATTAATAATAATAATAATTAATAATAATAATAATAATAATTAATAATAATAAATGTGATTGAAATAATATACTAATCTCCACAATAATACTCTCAATAGTCTGCATACATAATAGAGTGATGTAATACACAATTTCTTCCTTAAGGTAATTATACTTATCTTTCTCCATTACAACTCCATGAAATATACTGTGTATGATGAACACTATTAATCTTAACTCACACTTGTTCAATACATCACTATATAAATATCTCATAATGATAATTACGGATAGACTGAATCAATCTATAAGTGATTCTTATGTAGTAAATGTGATACATATTTTATAGCATACATATATATAAAGATATATCAAATTTTTATATGAAAATACTGACAGACAATTACATCGCGCTCAACTCTCGCAGATAAATAATTACTAACAATAGTTTTATGAGTCAGAATTTTTATGAATTTATGACCAAAAATAGTTATAATAATAATATACTAGTAAATCAACCTAAAGAATAATCAAAAATAAATCTATTTATCACATGGCATGATGACTCATATCTCTAATTATCATTTACTATTGAATAATTTTATGATATAGTTACATATACATTAGTATAGAAAATTTTGGAACGAATTTGAGCGGCCTCACTTTAAAGAATATTCCAGCTTATTGTAAGTTATATTCTCCTCAATACTCACCCTGTGAAAAAATCTTGCAAATATTATTTGTAAACATCACCATCTTTATGGTGTCATAGGGCCTAATCGAATATTGCTGTAGCTATACATACTCAGTGTCCTATAGTTTGATGTGGGATTATAGGTAGGTGGAAAATATAAATTTTCTATATACCCACCTGTCAACCTAAGTGAGTTTCTCAGTATTATAATGATATTTGAGCAACCTTCTCAAGTCATTAATTTTCACCTTAGTCAGGCCATATATATACCACTCTTTATTCACCTAGATGGTCTTCTCGTTAGCTCCTCACTACTTATACCTCAACTATAGGTACTAAATTAATGAAACAAGGGTATACCTTTAATATATATCCTCGACTTTGTACTGCTCACTAAAGTAAGATGTTTAGTACACATCTATCAAATAACGCATATATGACCTACTAGGTATGTGTCCATTATTTATCTAAGCCTTCTTTAGTGGCAAAGATACATATTTCATTATATTTTCATATTCCTTACTACAGTTTTTGTATTGAGTATATATATATAATATATTATATATATATATTTATATAATATATGCAGGTGAACTCCTATTTGAGAATCGATGTGACTATAAATATACTATATTAGCTCAATTGTACAATAAAACATCAATTCTAAGCTATTATCGTTTGAACTATCCATAAACATTCTGCTACCTAAAGACTTTTTTCATGGTCAGTGTATTTAGGTTTAACCTTATATTAAATTAACCCATTTGGTGATATAAGTAGGAGTCCATGGTATGTTCCTACTCAGTATATACTATGATCTATCTTATCTTTACAATTGCAATAATATGGTAAAGTAATGATAATACTACCTCTCTGTCGAAAAAAAAGTTATTTTACCATTCGGCCTTGAGACAGTCTTTTCTACTCTAATAGTCTAGATGCCTGTAAAGCTTCAGAATATATTGTCATATCTATGAGAATGAGATATATAACTTCTACGTACTAAATCATTTGATCTCTTTCCTGGTATAGAAGAACTGTTATTGCTTTAGTAGTTACTTTCTTTCATATATTTCAACTACTCATATTCTGCCACGTGTGCACACCAAATCCTGGATATCTTCTTCATCAGACAATGCTTGGTCTGGGAGTGTAGTGAACACTGGGATGATGACATCGTCGGGAATGGGGACATCGTCGGAGTGTGGTACAGATCGCCTTGCTGATTCCAAATCCGGATACTACAATTTATCATTATTCTTGATAACGTATTTGATTACCTTCATCAATATAACTCTATGTGATGTATTCTTTAGCTCCGCTCCATATACCATATAGGTCATACATACAAAATTTATATTAAACCTTTTTATCTTCGTCCATTTTTCCACTGACGTGATAGTATATTTTGACCATACAGTTTTTACAGACCATATGGGGAGGCCAAGACTTATCTTGGTCTCGGAGATTTTCATTCCAAAGTATGCCAGATATGCTTGCTTCATAAAAAGTTAGTAATATTTCTTCTTTTAGTTATCTACACTAGTGTCATAGTGCGTAACGCCTCATAGCATATGTAGCTCTGGGTGGTCATACTCCATTAGAGAGCAAGTGCACTCCATATCAAACTAGAGACCT
Source organism: Trachelipus rathkii (assembly GCA_015478945.1). Lineage (NCBI taxonomy): Eukaryota > Metazoa > Arthropoda > Malacostraca > Isopoda > Trachelipodidae > Trachelipus > Trachelipus rathkii. Next base: position 29,019 of record JABUQX010094490.1, on the reverse strand, counting down.
CGTTACGCGATGGAGTAATTATGATATACATCTAAGTGTTATACTTTATTGAGAAATGAAAATTATTATATCAACTCTTATAATATTAAAAGGATACAACCTCAAAGCTCTTAAAAGAAATAAAGATATTATTATTCGCAAATCTGACAAATAATAAAGATATTTGTATAAGAGTATTTCTGGAACACCCTGTATCTCAAGAACTAGAAGCCAATCTTGGAAAACTAATTTCATTTTTTGAAATCAGCACACCCGATATACTATAAAATCGATAAAATATCCTTTTCAGGCAAAAAAAAAAATTTTTTTGGCCAGTTTTATTTTTTCAGAATTTTAAAATGCCACGTGCAAAAAGTCGTGCGACTGTACTTTTTAGGGAAATAAAAGGTAGCAAAGGCCCTCGCATGAAATATAACTTTTGTTGTGTAGACGTTGCAAAACTAGTATTTATTGCTCATAATTTAGAACTAGGAAATTCTGAAAATTTGCCAACTGAGAGAGATGATTATGCTAAGCCAGCTAAGCTAAGAGTCCTGTTTACTGCCCCTGCCTCCTTCACCACAGTCATTCTCACATGATACTTCATATGACTGTGAGATATCAGACTTTATATCAGTCATATAAAAATTAAATGTGGCTGTTCACGCTGATTGAGCCAGTGATAATGAGCTTGAATAGTAGTCAGTAACAGTAGTGACGTGGGGTCTGGGGAGTGGGGACTAATGATTAGTGAATCAAAAGTTAGATATTCCAAAGCCAAATATTTAATTTAGTCATCACTCATCCTCCTTCATTTACAAACTTGGTATAATTTTAATTTCAATATTTTTATTATTTCATTTGCATCCTTTAAGTCACTTTTGAGTTTTGTCATTCAGACTCATTCTATATAAATATAATATACATTAATATTTAAAAGTAAATTATAAATATGATTATATGATACAAATGTAAAATACATAGTTAAATTAGTAAGTAGAAGCCTACAAACAGCGGTCTGCAGGTTACAAACCTACTGTAAATTGTAATGAAAACAATTGATAAAATATAAGAGAAAGGTAGTTCTGCTATTTTATAAATCATAATGGAATATTTGTTCAATTTCAAGTATCCTTATATTTGGAAAATGAAAAATACTCCAAGTGAAATATCATATTAGCCTCTATTATACTTTTAAAAATACATTTAATGAAAAAACGAAAAAAACTGAAAAAAAAACTAAAAAAACATTCGAAAAAAACATGTTTTTTTCCTGAAAAAAACAGGGTTTTGAAAAAAACGGTTTTTTTCCCAACCCTAGTCTGTATGGATTTTCCATGGCATGACCCTAGCAATCTCAACTATATTTTGGCAGCTTTCTTTGGACAATCTCTCATTAGGGGATAGACATGTAAATTTTTTCAACAGAGAGCTCGACACAGATGATTTGCTCAAAACATGCTTAACAGATTCAACAAAATGTTTTTGTGCTTGAAGACAGAAAAACGTTTTGTCCTTTTCACAAACATTTTCCAAGTTTCTTAATACCTCATCAGAAAACTGGATTTTTTTCAATGGCAGTAAATGTTCAGTATTAAAAAAAAGCAGCATCAATTTTTTTTAAATCAAGATCTTTGAGAATTTCTGACTTGCAAATCCTTCCCAACAGTTTCATAACCCAATGATGACAAAACAGAATGCAAGAGATGAATTAATGGTTCTTCTTTTGGAAGAAGCCTGTGACACTCGTTAAGATATGTGCGCTAGATATAACAAAGTTAAGCTCGGCTTTAATGGTAGGTTTTTTTAACAACCTCACAATTTCCTGATATCCAGTTCTTTTCATCAGACATTTGAAACTTACATCTTACATATGTAAGAAAATACTTCTTCACAGCATCCCATTGTTCCAAAACTCTTTCAGCACTCTCCTTTATGGTAAGCCACCTACTTGAACAATGTTTAATAAACTTGTGATTAATAACGCCAGTTTGTCTTTGAATCTCACTGTAGTCTTCCCATCTGGATGGCCAGTTGTGGAAGAAACGATGGAGGCTAAAGATAAATTCTGAAGCATCTTCGCCTAATTCCTCTATACCCTTTAGAAAAGCATTGTGTATTGTATGGATATTGCAAAACCCTATATTTAAAAGTCCTTTTTTTCTTACTATGGTTACTTGCTCGTTAAATAGTCTTTTCACTGATTTGTTTACATTTGGACTGTCTGATCCTAACATAAGAACATTTTGTAATGGAATCGATGAGTTATTAAGAGCACAGTTCAATTTTTCCACTAGAATAGAAGCTGTAGCAGTACCTAAGAAAAATGTCTGTAAATGGCTATACAGAACTCGATTTTGACTTGTAGACCAATACCTCACACCAATTTCCAATTCTTTTTTCCCTGCAGCATTTGTAGTTTCATCAAACAAAACTGCACAATAAGCATTTTCAAGGTCTTTAATAATATTTTTCTTAAAATATGGCGCCAATGCATCTGAGATCAAATAATGGGCTTTGTTGTTTCCTAAACTGAAATCTTCAGGAACTGCATCTTCTCCAAACATCACCTAATAAATAAATAAATATAATTTTATATATATATATATATATATTATATATTATATATATAATTATATATATATATATATATATATATATATATTATATATATATATATTATATATATATATATATTATATATATATATATATATTATAACTCCAAAAAAGGTGTGCCGGCAAGTTGGAAAATGAAGGATATTGAAAAGGTAACTTCGTAATGTTCATATTCTGTTTCACATCCACCTGAGCCCTAAGGGCATGACTTTCTATTCATATTTCAAATCATTTGGCAAAAAAGGATTTTCTTTTTTATGTATTAAAACCCCATATATTGAGACCAATTATGAATATAAGAATCATGTTTTTTTTTGTACTTTTCTAAATTAAATTTTATACAAAAAAAGGAAGGAAAGGGTTAAAGTTGTGTTTACTGAGTAACTCATGACATAGCTTACATGAAAAGTTTCACGAAGTCCATTGCAAGAAGCAAAACTGTAGTCCTCAGCAACACATTTCAAGCACCACATTAGTTCCATAGCAGTAGTTTTAGCTCGATCAGCATACAGTTTGATAATCTTGCTACAAGAGGGCAATGGTGTGACTTGTTTATTTTGATCACTTGAATTTTCCATATTTTGATTTACATTACAACTAGGCAATAATTGTAACTGATCTTTGTTTAATTTAACTTTGCTGTAATTGATATGAACTGCTTTCTTTGAATGTTGTATAACTGCCTGGAAGCCATTTGAGGAAATGTTTATGCATTTCATGCATATTTTACAAAAAATTTCGCTGTCTGACTGTTTCTTTCCCCACTCACTAATTTTGAAGCCTTGAGAATCAGTTCTATCCAACCAAGACATTTGAAACTTACATCTTCCCATCTTCAAAAATTTCAAATTTCAAAAAACTTATCACTTATTATTTAAAATTATTTTAAACAACCTGAAAATAAAAAATTTAAACAAATTATTTACCTATGTTTTCCAGTTCTTGAGTTCAATAAACTGTTTTGTAGTTAAACCACATATTTAATGTTCAGTCACAGGTAAAACAGAAGAAAAAGATATCTCCAAGTAACCTGTTTGCCCCAAAAAAGTGAAGAAAAGTGAAGAAAAGTGTAAAATTGCTGAAAAAAGTGCAAAAAAGTGACTAAGCTAAAAAAAAGTGTAAAAAAAGTGAAAAAAGTGTACCGCTACAAGCCCTGAATATATATATATATATATATATATATATATATATATATATATATATATAAATATAATAGAAAAATATATAAATAAAAAATATATATATATATATATATATATATATATATATATATATATATATATATATATATATATATATATATATATATATATATATATATATATATATATATATATATACCGGATAAAGAAATCAGAATATATATATTATATATATATATAATATATTATATATATATATATATATATATATATATATTAT
>JABUQX010094490.1:7500-22500 GCA_015478945.1 Trachelipus rathkii | reverse complement strand
TTATTTAGACCAGGGACTTAAATGTAACGGTTTCCAAGTTTTGAGAGATGATAGCAAAATTGGCTACTCAGTTGGGAATAATGATCGGATGTATAAAATATTTTAAAAGATAAGGAGGGAGCTGTAATCGTTGATGGGAGGAGCAAGTTCATTCCTTCTTCAACTAAATCTTCTCTCCTCATAAACCCATGGTTCGATCGTGCTTGTTCTTCTGACAATTCAGGCTAGAGACAGTGCGTATCGGGGGTGGAAAAATTCTCGTTCTCCAATCACTCTCGCAAATTTTCATTCAGCTAGAAATCGTTGCAAGGGATACTCTTCGACGAGCAAAGCGGGCTTTCATCAAACGAAAGTGCGCTAACCTCCTTGGTTCTCCTACTGACAAATCTTTCTGGCCTCTTGCCAACAATATCTAGCAACTTCTGTAAATCTCCATTTCCTCTGATGTTCTGTTGTTAATTCTCCAACTAAAAAGGCTAATCTCTTCAGCCTCCTATTTTTCCACTAACTAAACCCTAGACGATTCTGGCATTTCCTTCTTCCTCCTCCTTCTCCTCTCAGGTGTGTCCTAGGTCTTTGCCTGTGATTACATTAGATCGGGTGGCATAGGCCCCTGAAATCTATAAAGGATAGGAAGACGGGTGGCCCAGATGGCATTCCTTCCAGTTTTGAAGGAGTGTGTTCTGTGCCATCCCCGCCCCTAGTTCAACTATACTCCCTATGTCTCAATATACTAGCACTTTCCCTCCGTGTTGGAAGCTCGCACATGTCCAACCTATTCCGAAAAAAAGAAGCCGCCTCTGATCCTTCTAACTATCTTGCTATAGCTCTCACTTGGTATTTCTATCTTAAGATCTTTGAAACCCGTCTCAACTCTGACTTCTTAGATTGATTATCTGGAAACTCATTCCTTTCTTTCCGATAGCCAGTACGGCTTTCAGCGCTCGAGGTTCTTCTGGCAATATAATTTCCCTATCTAACCGATTTTATTGTTTTCCAGCTGCTGGAACTACGGAAGACATTGGCGTGGTGGCGCTTTTGACATATCCAAAGAATTTGACCGGGTCTGGCACGCGTCACTGCTCTCCCAAGCTCCCCTCCTTTGGGTTTTCCCTCTTTTCTCTTTGCTTAATTATGTCTAGCTTTCTTTTCAATCTCTAAATGATCCGCTGTTTGTTGATGGCCACCATTTATCCTTTAAATCTATTCATAGTGGTGTTCCTCAGGGTCTGTCTTATCTCCTACTTTATTCCTACTTTTCATTAATGATCTTTACTCACCTGCACATCTAACTATATCCACTCATATACCGATGACTCGACCCTTCATTCTTCAACTCATTTCAGTTCTGCTTCCTCTTTTACTTCTAGAATTGCCTTCCGTCTTAAATCTTTCTATTCTATTCCTCGCTGATCTGGATAGAATTTTCCGGATGGGGTCGTCTCTTTCAACCTTGTGAAATTCAATCTTTAAAAAACCCAACTTCTGACAAATCTCCTCTTCTAAGACACCTTCTAACTTCCTATCTCTTTCGACGGTTTCTCCTCGCTTCTCCTGTTGACAATATAACATCCTTGGCCCTTAACATAACAAAAAAATGTCTTGGAAACCTCTCAATGTCACAGCGGTTGCTAGGGCGGCCTCAAAGGAACTGGGAGTTCTGTTTAGACTGCGAGACTTTTTTTCCTCTTTTCAGTTGCTCCAGCTATACAAGGGTCTCATCCGCCCTTGTATGGAGTACTGCTCTCAAATCTGGGGGGGGGGGCTCTGGTTTCACCCGGCTTTTGGATAGGGTCGAGTCAAAGGCCAAAAGGCTTATAAACTGTTCTGTTGGTGCTTTATCTCTATTCTATAGGCATCCCAGCGGCAAGTGCTCGAGGGAACTTATCATTTGCGTACCACCACCTTTACGACGCACTCGTAGCACAAGGAGTGCTGCATCTGCGCACAAGTTTTGTGTTGATATTGGTAACTCCAGGCTAGTTCACTGTGGTGCTTCCTTCTTTCCCACCACCTCTGTTCTGTGGAATTCTCTTCCATCTTCTGCATGTCCTGCTGTATTTAATCTCCCTCACTTTAAAGCCTGCGTCTGTGCTCATCTGCGTAATTTGGCGTAGAGAGTGAAACTTTTGAGCGTAACTACACCCGCTCCTGAATAGGGCTTCTGACTGTGAATGTTGTGACAACTGTAAAAAAAATCCTTAGGTGGGCAGATATGTGGCAAATGAACTAAATCCCCTACTCACCCCATCCAAAACATCATTTAGATGGTGTGGATATAAACGCAGAACAGAAAGGCGAACCATTAGGCACTGGAATGTCTTACATTGGAATATATATATATATATATATATATATATATATATATATATATTATATATAAAAGATTATATATATATATATATATATATATATATATATATATATATATATATATATATATATTATATATATAATTATTATATATATATATAATATATATATATATATATATATATATATATATATATATATATAGTAGAGATCAAAGCAATAAAATGCTTTTAGTAAGTATCAAGTTAGGAGGCCTGAGTTAATAATAAACTGCAAATATATCAAAGTTCTTAATAAATTTTCACATAATAAAATGGTCTTCTGGATGTTTAGAGCGTTAGCTTTCGATCCTTACTGAATTACTGGATCCTCTTTCAGACGCTGTGAATTGAAGACTAAATGAAATATTTAAATAAAGATTGTTATGTTAAAAAAGTTAAAATAATTAAAATCAGATTTAGTTAAACTTAGTTTTGATTAAATAATTTTTTTTATTTACCCATCCCTCATACCCCTCATATCAAAATCATTAAATCCTTACCTACATCTCTTAGACTAACCACCTCCAGCACATCTTCTCTAAAACGTATTTTTAAACCTCCAACTCACACTTTCAATAACATTTCCCAATGTGTATATAAAATTCCTTGTTTTAACTGTACCTCCTCTTATATTGGCGAAACTAATGATTTCACTAGACGCAACTACCAACACAAACATGACCTCACTTCTGACTCACAAAACTCGGCACTCACACTACACAGAACCCAATTCAATCACAAATTTAACATTAATGGCATGACACCCATTTTACAAGTACTTGACCCCACCCAACGTAAACTCATTGAATCCCTTTGTATTAAAAACTTTCCCAATTTTAACAAACAACAAGGTGAACACACTCTAGACCCCACCTTAAACAAAATTTTGAACACCACACCTTTTTTCAAAAAAATCAAAACTAAGTTTAACTAAATCTGATTTTAATTATTTTAACTTTTTTAACATAACAATCTTTATTTAAATATTTCATTTAGTCTTCAATTCACAGCGTCTGAAAGAGGATCGAAAGCTAACGCTCTAAACATCCAGAAGACTATTTTATTATGTGAAAATTTATTAAGAACTTTGATATATTTGCAGTTTATTATTAACTCAGGCCTCCTAACTTGATATATATATATATATATATATATATATATATATATATATATATATATATATATTTAAATATATATATATATATATATATAATATATTTATATATCTATATATTAATATATATAATATATATATATATTATATATATATATTATAATATATATATATATATATAAATTATAATATATATATATATATATATAAATATATATATATATAGTATTATATATATATATATATATTAAATATATATATATATATATATATATATTATATTATATATATATATATATATATATATATATATATATATATATATTTCTCACATACGAGAAAACAAGAGCTAAATAAACAGTTTGGAAGGAGGATGAATGAGGACATACAAGGGAATAGGAAGCTCTTCTGGAAGGAAGCGCGAAAGGTTAAGAATGAGAATAAGGGGAATCTGCTTAGAATAATGAAATAGGGATGGTGCTTTTGTAACTGATGAAATGGAGATGTGAGGGGAGTGTGGGAAGAACACTTCGAAAATCTGCACAATATTAACAGTAATGATGAAGTGTTAGTGAATGTGTGGTGTGGTTTTTATGGTGCAAGAAGGAATAGGTTATTTTTTGGGGGATGAGGTTATTAGTAGGAGGAGGTAATGGGTAGAGTGAGAAAGTTGAAAGAATGGTAAATCTGCAGGTCTAGATGAAATTACTAGTGAAATGATCAAGAGCGGAGCCGAGATGGTGATTGATTTTGGATTTGAAAGTTGTGTATAAAGCGTTTATGGAGGGTAAGTTCCAAGGGATTGGAGGAGAGCGGTATAGTACCCTTATATAAGGGTAAGGGAGAAAGGGGAACCTGTAGAATTAATAGGGAATAAGTTTAATTGAGTGTTGTAAGGGAAGGTATATGCCTGGTATTTTGTCGAAAGAGTGCGTTGAAGTGACTGAAGGACTGATTTAGTGAAGAACAAGGTGCGTTTAGGAGTGGTAAGAAGAATGTTGTGGATCAAATCTTTTACATTGAAACAAATGAATTTGAGAAAATGAGGGAGAAAGAAGAATAAGATTATATTTAGGTTTTATGGATTTACAACAGGCGTGTGATAGAGTTAATAGGGAAGCTTTATGGCAGGTATTAGTGATATATGGTGTTGGTGGTCGGCGTTTCTGAATGGAATTAAAAGTATTTATGACGATAGTGAAGCCTGTGTAAGAATAAATTGGTGGTCAATGGTGATGGGTTTAGGATTAATAGCGGAGTGAGAAACAGGGGGGTGTTTTGTCTCCTTGGTTATTCAATTTGTTATATGGATGGGGTATGAAAGAATTCGAAGGTGGGGATGGCAGGAAATGGTGTTTAGAATGATGGAGATGGAGATGAGTGGAGGTGCCCTAACTATTATATGCAGATGATTTGGTTTCTGTGTGGCGAATCTGAAGGAGTTTGAGAGGATTTTGGTAGAGAGATTTTGGCAGGGTGGTGTAAAAGGGGGGTTTGAAAGTAAACGTATAGATAAGAGTAAGGTTATGGTTGTGCAGTGAGGACACTCCTCAGTGTGAAGTTATGTTAGATGGTGAGCAGCTAGAACAAGTGTCTGAGTTTAAATATTTAGGGTATATGTTGGATGAGAAGGGAACGGATGATGCAGAGTGTAGTAGGAAAGTTGTGAATGGCAGGAAGGTGGCTGGTGCAATTAAATCGTTGGTGAATGTAAAGGGACTAAGTCTTGAGTGCGCTAGAGTCTTACATGAGGGTATGTTTTGTTACCTGTGTTAATTGTATGGTAGTGGACCAATGGTCTGGAATAAGAAGTATAGATCTTAAAGTTCAATGTGTCAGGATGGACAAATGCTTAGGAGCATGCTTAGGTGTGAAAAGAATTAATAAAATGAGGAATGAAGCTTATTAGAGAGATGTGTGGTGTGAAGAAAGGGTAAATGAGAGAATAAATGAAGTATGTTGAAGATGGTTTGGTCATGTGGAAAAGGATGAATGATAGTCGGTTGGTTAGGGATTGAATAGTGGAGAGTGTGTTGGGAACCGACCGGCTGGGAGACAGAAGAGAAAGTGGATTGAGTCGGTGAACGAATGTCTGAAGGAGAGAAATGTGAGTTTGGCAGAGGCGAGAATAAAGGTGCATGATAGGAGAGAATGGCGGGGTTTGTATTGGGGCATGGTTGTGGCCCACTGGGGCCAAGGGATGAACCCTTACATTGACGATTTACCATAGTGAGGGTCCGTCGCGTTCCCATCGAAGCTCTATGGTGGATTTTTCTGTGCTGTGACGACTTTTCACTAAATTAAATGGTAGCAGAGGGGGCGGTAAGACTGGGCTTTCTTTTCGACTTTTGTCATACTGCTCCTACTGCTTTTCTTTCCGATGCTTGTTAGCGCACCTTTAACTCCCATCTTGGGAAAAAGGTAGAATAAAGAAAAGAAAGAAGATATATATATTAATATATATAATATATATATATATATATATATATATATATAATATATATTATATATATATATATATATATATATATATATATATATATATTATATAGGTATATATATATATATAATATATATATATATAATATATTATTTTTTTTTAATATTATCCAAAATTCTTAATATTTGTTCATAATCGCAAAATAATCGGCAAAAATTGCCGATGATGATGACGATTGGAAAAAAATATGCCGATTTTTGCCGATGACGATGAGGATTATCGTCCATCACTAATATAATATATATATATATATATATATATTATATATATATATATATTATATATATTATATATATATACTTATATTATATATATATAATATATACTATATATATATATATTATATATATATATATATAATATATATATATATACCGTATATATAATATATATATATATATATATATATATATATATATATATATATTATATATATATTATATATATATATATATATAATATATTATATATATATATATATATATAATATATATAATATATAATACTTCCCCCCCCCCCCTTTTTCCCCCCCTTTTTCCCCCCCCCTTTCAAAACAAAACCAAACCCCCCCCAAAAACGGGGGGAGGAGGAAAAGAGGAAGAATATATATATATATATATATATATATATATATAATATATATATATATTATAATATATATATATATATAATATATATATATATATATATATATAATATATATATATATATATATATATATTATATATATATATATATATATATATATATATATATATATATATATATATATATTTATATATATATATATATATATATATATATATATATAATATATATATATATATATATATATATATCTATATATATATATATATATAATATATATATTAGTGATGGGACGAATTAATGCCTCATCGTCCATCGGCAAAAGAATCGCATATTTTTTTCGAATCGTCATCATCATCGGCATTTTTTGCTGATTATTTTTGCGATTTAATTGAACACAGATATTGAAGAATTTGGATATATATTAAAACTCAATAATATATTATATATATATATATATTATATATATATACCTATATATATATATATATATAGATTTAATATATATATAATATAATATATTATATATATATATATATATATATATATATATAATATATATATATATATATATACTATATATATATCTCCTTTCTTTCTTTATCTCCTTTTTTTGCCAAGATTGGAGTAAGGTTGCGGCTTACAAGCATCGGAAAAGAAAAGGAGTAGAAGAAGAATATGACAAAAAGTCGAAAAGAAAGCCCAGTTTTACCGCCCCCTCTGTACCATTAATTAGTGAAAGCTCGTCAGCAGACAGAAATCCCACGCATAGAGCTTCATGGACGCGACGGCCCTCACTATGGTAAATTCGTCAATGTAAGGTTGCATCCTTGGCCCGGTGGGGCCCAAACCATGGCCCCAATTACAAACCCGCCATTCTCTCCTATCATGCACCTTTATTCTCGCCTCTGGCAAACTCACATTTCTCTCCTTCAGACATTCGTTCACCGACTCAATCCACTTTCTCTTCGGTCTCCCAGCCGGTCGGTTCCCAACACACTCTCCACTATACATCCGCTTAACCAACCGACTATCATTCATCCTTTCCACATGACCAAACCATCTCAACATACTCCCATTTATCTCTCATTGTACCCGCTTTCTTTCACACCACACACCTCTCTAATAAGTTCATTCCTCATTTTATTAATTCTTTTCACACTTAGCACGCCCATAAGATTGTCAATCTGAACACATTGAACTTAGATCCTATAACTTCTTATTCCGGCAGACCATAGGTCTCTCACTACCATACAATAACACAGGTAACAACATACCCTCATGTAAGACCCTAGCGCACTCAAGACTTAGTGCCTTTACATTCACCAACGATTTAATTGCACCAGCAACCTTCCTGCCATTCACAACTTTCCTACTACACTCTGCATCATCCGTTCCCTTCTCATCCAACACATATATCCTAAATATTTTAAACTCAGACACTTGCTCCTGCCTGCTCACTATCTTACATAACTTCACACTGAGGACTGTCCTCACTCCTAACCATAACCTTACTCTTATCTATGTTTACTTTCAACCCTCCTTTTACATACCTGCCAAATCTCTCTACCAATCCTCTCAAACTCTTCAGATTCGGCACACAGAACCGCAAATCAATCTTGCAATAAATAAGGTAGGGCACCCTCACTCATCTCGCATTTCCTCCATCATTCTAACACCATTTCCCTGCCATCCCCCACCTCGAATTCTCTCTTTCATAACACCATCCATACACAAATAACCAAGGAGACATAACACACCCCTGTCTCACTCCGCTATTAATTCTAAACCAATCACCATTGACACCATTTATCTTACACAGGCTTCACTATCGGTCATACCTACTTTTAATTCATTCAGAAGGCCTACACCACACCATAATATCACTAATACCTGCCATAAAGCTTCCTATTAACTCTATCAAATACGCCTGTTGTAAATCCATAAAACCTAATTATAAATTTTATTCTTCTTCTCCCTCATTTTCTCAAATCATTATGTTTCAAAATGTAAAGATTTGATCGCACACATCCTCCTACCCTCCTTAAACCGCACCTTGTTCTTCACTAAATTCAGTCCCTTCAGTCACTCTACGCACTCTTTCGACAAATAACAGCATATACCTTCCCTACAACACTCAATAAAACTAATTCCCCCTATAATTTCTACAGTTTCCCCTTTTCTCCGCTTAACCCTTAATATAAGGGTACTATTACCGCTCTCCTCCCAATCCCTTGGAACTATACCCTCCATAAACGCTTTTATAAACACAACTTCCAAATCCAATAATCACCATCTAGCTTCCGCTCTTGAATCATTTCACTAGAATTTCATCTATACCTGGGCAGATTTACATTCTCAACATTTCTCAGCTCTACGCATTACCTCCTCCTTACTAATAACCTCAATCCCCAAAAATACCTATTTCCTTCTGCACCGATCAAAAAGATGCGCATTTTTAAAACACTTTCACATTACTGTTAATATTGTGCAGATTTCGAAGTGTTCTTTCCCACAACTGCCCCTCCATCCATTTCATCAGTTACAAAGCGCACCATCCCAATTCATTATTCTAAGCAGATTCCCCTTATTTTCATTCTTAAACCTTTCGCGCTCCCTTCCAGAGAGCTAACCATTGCCCTTGTATGTCCTCATTCATCCTCCTTCCAAACTGTTTATTTACCTCTTGTTTTCTCGTATGTGAGAATATATATATATATATATTATATATATATATATATAATATATATATATATATATATAGTATATTATATAATATTCTTATTATATATATATATATATATATATATATTATATATATATTAATATATAATATATATATATATATATAATTATATCTACTCTATATATATAATATATATATATATATATATATATATATATATATATATATATATATATATATATATATTATATATATATATATAATATATATATATATATATATATATATATATATATAATATATATATATATATTATATATATATAATATATATATATGCAAGTTAGGAGGCCTGAGTAATAATAAACTGCAAATCTTCAAAGTTCTTAATAAATTTCACATAATAAAATAGTCCTTCTGGATGTTTTAGAGGCGTAAGCTTTTCGATCGCTCTTTCCCAGAAAAAAAAACCCCCCGGCCTTACTGAATTACTGGATCCTCTTTCAGACGCTGTGAATTGAAGACTAAATGAAATATTTAAATAAAGATTGTTATGTTAAAAAAGTTAAAATAATTAAAATCAGATTTAGTTAAACTTAGTTTTTGATTTTTTTGAAAAAAGGTGTGGTGGTCAAAATTTTGTTTAAGGTGGGGTCTAGAGTGTGTTCACCTTGTTGTTTGTTAAAATTGGGAAAGTTTTTAATACAAAGGGATTCAATGAGTTTACGTTGGGTGGGGTCAAGTACTTGTAAAATGGGTGTCATGCCATTAATGTTAAATTTGTGATTGAATTGGGTTCTGTGTAGTGTGAGTGCCGAGTTTTGTGAGTCAGAAGTGAGGTCATGTTTGTGTTGGTAGTTGCGTCTAGTGAAATCATTAGTTTCGCCAATATAAGAGGAGGTACAGTTAAAACAAGGAATTTTATATACACATTGGGAAATGTTATTGAAAGTGTGAGTTGGAGGTTTAAAAATACGTTTTAGAGAAGATGCGCTGGAGGTGGTTAGTCTAAGAGATGTAGGTAAGGATTTAATGATTTTGATATGAGGGGTATGAGGGATGGGTAAATAAAAAAAATTATTTAATCAAAACTAAGTTTAACTAAATCTGATTTTAATTATTTTAACTTTTTTAACATAACAATCTTTATTTAAATATTTCATTTAGTCTTCAATTCACAGCGTCTGAAAGAGGATCCAGTAATTCAGTAAGGATAGAAAGATAACGCTCTAACATCCAGAAGACCATTTTATTATGTGAAAATTTATTAAGAACTTTGATATATTTGCATTTTATTATTAATTCAGGCCTCCTAACTTGATACTTACTAAACTTAGCGTTTTATTGATATTAATATTTAAGGCCTTATACTATACTATATATATATATATATATATATATATATATATATATATATATATATTATATAATTATATATATATATATATATATATATATATATATAATATATATATAATATATATATAATATATATATATATATATATTATATATATATATATAATATATATATATATATATATAATATATATTTCCAATGTAAGACTTCAGTGCCTAATGGTTTCGCCTTTCTGTTTCTGGCGTTTATATCCACACCAATCTAAATGAATGTTTTGGATGGGGTGGAGGGGATTTAGTTCCATTTGGCACATATCTGCCACCTAAGGATTTTTTTTACAGTTGTCACCACCATTCATGGGGGGCAGAGCCTATTCAAGGAGGGGGTGTAGTAAGCGCTCAAAAGTTCACTCTCTAGCGCAATTACGCAGGATGAGCACAGAGCAGGCTTTAAATGTGAGGGAGATTATATACAGCAGGACATGGCAGAAGATGGAAGAGAATTCCACAGAACAGCAGGTGGTGGGAAAGAAGGAAGGCAGCCAATGGAATTAAAAAATATTTTTTTTAAGCCTGGAGTTTACCAAATATCAACACAAAACTTGTGCGCAGATGCAGCACTCCTTGTGCTACGAGTGCGTCGTAAAGGTGGTGGTACGCAAATGATAAGTTCCCTCGAGCACTTGCCGCTGGGGTGCTATAGAAAAGAGATAAAGCACCAACAGAAACAGTTTATAAGCCTTTTGGCCCTTTGACTCGACGCTATCCAAAAGCCGGGTGAAACAGCAGCCTCCCCCAGAATTTGAGAAGGCAGTATTCGCATACAAGGCGATGAGACCCTTGTAATAGCTGACAACTGAAAAAGAGAGAAAAAAGTCTCCGCAGTCTAAACAGAACTCCCAGTTCCTTTGAGGCCGCACTAGCAACCGTTGTGACATGAGGTTTCCAAGACATTTTTTTGTTTATGTTAAGGCCAAGGATGTTTATATTGTCAACAGGAGAGACGAGAGAACCGTCGAAAGAGATAGGAAAGTTAGAATGCGTTTTAGAGAAGGAGATTTGCAGAAGTTGGGTTTTTAAAGAATTGAATTTCACAAGGTTGAGACGACCCCACCCGGAAATTCTATCCAGATCAGGTCGAGAATAGAATAGGAACAGATTAGACGAGAGGCAATTCTAGAAGTAAAGAGGAAGCAGAACTGAAATGAGTTAAAGAATGAAGGGTCGAGTCATCGGTATATGAGTGGATATAGTTAGATGTGCAGGTGAGAAGATCATTAATGAAAAGTAGGAATAAAGTAGGAGATAAGACAGAACCCTGAGGAACACCACTATTGACAGAAAAAAAAGAAGTCGCCCCATCAACAACAGCCGATATTTAGAGATTTGAAAGAAAGCTAGACATAATTAAGCAAAGAGAAAGAGGAAACCCAAAGGAGGGGAGCTTGGAGAGCAGTGACGCGTGCCATACTCGGTCAAATGCTTTAGATATGTCAAGCGCCACCACGCAAGTCTTCCCGTAGTTTCCTAAGAGCTGAAAACCATAAATCGGTTTGATAGGAATGTATATTGCCAGAAGAACCCTTCGAGCGCTGAAGCCGTACTGGCTATCGGAAAGAAAGGAATGAGTTTTCAGATAATCTAAGAAGAGTCAGAGTTGAGACGGGGTTTCAAAAGATCTTAGATAGAATACAAGTGACAGAGCTTAGAAAGAATAGTTAAGAAGGATCGAAGCGGCTTCCTTTTTTTTGCCGATAGGTTGGAGCATGTGGCGAGCTTCCAACACGGAGGAAAAGTGCTAGTATTGAGACATAGGGAGTATAGTTGAACGAGGGGCGGGGATAGCACGGAAGCACACTCCCTCAAAACTTGGGAAGGAATGCCATCTGGGCCACCCGTCTTCCTATCCTTCATAGATTTCAGGGGCCTATGCACCCGAATCAAATGTTATCACAAGG
The DNA here is from genome assembly GCA_015478945.1 of Trachelipus rathkii. Taxonomy (NCBI): domain Eukaryota; kingdom Metazoa; phylum Arthropoda; class Malacostraca; order Isopoda; family Trachelipodidae; genus Trachelipus; species Trachelipus rathkii. The sequence continues at coordinate 9,943 of JABUQX010094490.1, read as the reverse complement.
CAAAGACATAGACACCTGAGAGGAAGAAGGAGGAGGAAGAGAAATGCCAAGAATCGTCTAAGGTTGAGTTAGTGCGGTATTTGAGGCTAAAACCGGATTAGATTTTTTAGTTGGAGAAATTAAACAAGCAGAACCATCAGAGTTAAAGGAGATTTACAGAAGTAGCTAGGATGTTTTTTTTGGCAAGAGGCCGGAAAGATTTGTCAGTATGAGAACCCAAGGAAGTTAACGCACTTTCGTTTGATGAAAGCCCGCTTGCTCGTCGAAGAGTATCCTGCAACGATTTCTAGCTGAATGAAAATTTGCGAGAGTGATTGGAGAACGAGAATTTTTCCACCCCCGATACGCACTGTCTCTAGCCTGAATGGCCAGAGAACAAGCACGATCGAACCATTGGTTTTATGAGGAGAGAAAGATTTAGTTGAGGAAGGAATGAACTTGCTAGTCCCATCAACGATTACGCTCCCCTTATCTTTTAAATATTTATACATCCATCATTATTCCCAACTGAGGTAGCCATTTGCTATCATCTGCAAACTTGAAACCTTACATTTAAGTCCTGGTCTAAATATTTTTATACAAATAATGAAGCAGCCACTTGACCTAAGGAATCGTTACGGACCACAAACATGTCTCTTATTTTCATTAATAAATACTTTTCTTATTCATTAATTACTATTAATTATTATTATTATTAATTATGTTTATTATTATTATAATTATTATTATTATTATTATTCATTATTATTAGTAATTATTATTAATTATTATTATTATTATTATTTTATTGTTATTATTAATTATTATTAATTTTTATTATTATTAGTATTATAAATATTATTATTATTATTATTATTATTATTATTATTATTATTATTATTATTATTATATTATTATGAGACTTAAGGAATCAAAAATTTTGATCGCTTAAATAATTTTGGAGGGTTGAACCCCTAACCCCCCCTGTCTACAGCCTTATATATATATATATATATATATATATATATATATTATATATAAGTTTATCCCGTATAGTAGATATTTTTTTATCTCTCTCTCTCTCTTTTATATTTCGTGTTCCAAATATATATATAATATATTATATACTATATAGTATATATATATATATATTATTATATACTTATATATAATATATATATATAATATATACGGTATATATATAGTATATAGTATATATAGTATATATATATATATATATTATATATATATATATATATATATATATATATAATATATTATTATATATAATATATATAATATATATATATATATATATATATATATAAAGAGGAGAGAGAGAGAAATTTTTTTTAAAATATATTTTTTCAAATAATCGTCATCGTCATCGTCAAAATTTACTATAATCGTCATCGTCATCGTCAAAATTTCATAATCGTCCCATCACTAATAAAAAGGGAATAAGGGATAGCTTTATTAACAGAAGAGAAGTGATATATTTTCAGTATAGAACCTTTTTCACCATAATATAAGAAGGATTTTTTATACAAGAGTTTTGAGATTGTTCAAAAATCAAGAGAACAATCAAAACTCAACAAATACCATAAGAAATACTCACAGTTTATTTATACTTATAATTCAGCTTCAGATAAGATTGTTCAAATACCAGGGGAACAATTTGGATTCGAATACATTAAGAAATACCTTAAGATTGAAACTGATATTTTATTGTTATGAAAATTTGATTTGACAATTGTAAATCTTACACTCAGTAAAATTTATTTAGACTTAACTTAAATTTAAGAGTATGGGTGCTCGTCCCATAAATTAGGATTTAACTTTGTTGGTATCAATACAGTAAGCGCGTATTGATTATCTTGATTCAAAAGCAAAACAAAAGGCAAAAGCACAAAGCAAAAGCAAAAATGTATGATCTGAAGGTTTAAGCCAAGGGATTAAGTCAAAGGATTAAGGCTAAGGATTAAGCCGAAGGATTAAGCCAAAATGCAGTTAAAATTGAAACCAAAAACGAAAAGTCCTATTAAAAATAATAGAGAATTAGCTTTATGATATTCATTAATTATATTAATTATTTATAACCTATTTATTGATTTATTATTAATTTCATATATTAATTTCATATGGTTTTAAGAGAAGAGCTTAAGTTTTCTTACCCTATCATTAATAATGTCGGGAAGAGGCTTTTCTTTTACTGAAAGAATGGGAACCTTTCACAAATTCACAAATAGACTGTAGCATGAGGAAATAACTGTAAATAATTTGGATTTATAAGCTAAGTTAATTTAAATGGCTATTTGTATATAATTAAAATTATTAAGCTTAAATTATATTTTATTAAATTTGTTTGTTTATAAACTTATAGTACTGACCTGCATAAACTTCAGTTTCCGCATACAGGTCTTGGTACTTTTTGTTAGTTGTTAGAGCCGTCTTTGTTTAGAAT
>JABUQX010094490.1:0-5000 GCA_015478945.1 Trachelipus rathkii | reverse complement strand
TGGCCATCCAGATGGGAAGACTACAGTGAGATTCAAAGACAAACTGGCGTTATTAATCACAAGTTTATTAAACATTGTTCAAGTAGGTGGCTTACCATAAAGGAGAGTGCTGAAAGAGTTTTGGAACAATGGGAAGCTGTGAAGAAGTATTTTCTTACATATGTAACTAAGCATAGGCCCAACCTGATGAAAAGACCTGGATATCAGAAAATTGTGAGGTTGTTAAAAAAAACTACCATGAAAGCAGAGCTTAACTTTGTTATATCTATATATATAAGTTTTTTTTTTTTTTTTTTTTTAACTTTGTTATTTCTAGCGCACATATCTTTACGAGTGTCACAGGCTTCTTCCAAAAAGAAGAACCATTAATTCATCTCTTGCATTCTGTTTTGTCATCATTGGTTATGAAACTGTTGGGAAGGATTTGCAAGTCAGAAATTCTCAAAGATCTTGATTTAAAAAAAATTGATGCTGCTTTTTTTAATACTGAACATTTACTGCCATTGAAAAAAATCCAGTTTTCTGATGAGGTATTAAGAAACTTGGAAAATGTTTGTGAAAAGGACAAAACGTTTTTCTGTCTTCAAGCACAAAAACATTTTGTTGAATCTGTTAAGCATGTTGTGAACAAATCATCTGTGTTGAGCTCTCTGTTGAAAAAATTTACATGTCTATCCCCTAATGAGAGATTGTCCAAAGAAAGCTGCCAAAATATAGTTGAGATTGCTAGGGTCATGCCATGGAAAATCCATACAGACTAGGGTTGGGAAAAAAACCGTTTTTTTCAAATCGTGTTTTTTTCAGGAAAAAAACATGTTTTTTTCATGTTTTTTTCGTTTTTTTCAGTTTTTTTCGTTTTTTTCATTAAATGTATTTTTAAAAGTATAAAGAGGCTAATATGATATTTCACTTGAGTAAATTTCATTTCCCCAATATAAGGATACTTTGAAATTGAACAAGATATTCCATTATGATTTTATAAAAATAGGCAGAACTACCTTCTCTTTATATTTTATCAATTGGTTTTCATTTACAATTTAGCAGTAGTTGTAACGCTGCAGACCGCTGTTTTGTAGGCTTCTACTTACTAATTTAACTATGTATTTTACATTTGTATCCATAATAATCATATTTAATAATTACTTTTTAAATATTAATGTATATTTAATATTTATATAGAATGAGTCTGAATGAAAAAACTCAAAAGTGACTAGGATGCAAATGTAAATAATAAAAATTTGAAAGTTAAAATTATACCAAGATTGTAATGAAGGAGGATGAGTGAATGACTAAATTAAATATTTGGCTTTGGAATATCAACTTTTGATTCACTAATCACTAGTCCCCACTCCCCAGACCCCAGTCACTACTGAGTACGTGACTACTGTCAAGCTCATTATCACTGGGCTCATCAGCGTGATCAGCCACATTTAATTTTTATATGACTGATAAGTCTGATATCTCACAGTCATATGAAGTATCATGTGAGAATGACTGTGGTGAAGGAGCAGGGCAGTAACAGGACTCTTAAGCTTAGCTGCCTTAGCATAATCCATCCTCCTCAGTTGGCAAAATTTTCAGAAATTTCCTAGTTTCTTTAGATTATGAGACAATAAATACTAAGTTTTGCACGTCATACACACAAAAGTTATATTTATGCGAGGGCCTTTGCTACCTTTTATTTCCCTAAAAAGTACAGTCACACGACTTTTTTGCACGTGGCATTTTTAAATTCCTGAAAATAAATACTGGCCAAAAAAATGTTTTTTTTTTTTGCTGCAAGGATATTTTAATTCGAATTTATAGTATACCGGGTGTGCTGATTTCAGAAATGACATTAGTTTCCAAGATTGGCTCTAGTTCTTGAGATACAGGGTGTTCCAGATTTACTCTTATACAAATATCTTTTTTAAGGCATATTTTACAGTAATAATTGTTTTATTTCTTTTTAAGGGGCTTACCTTATATATACTTTATTTTTTTTTCTATTTTTCAGAACACTATGAGTACTTTACGAAGAGGCCTGTTTGATAACCCAATGTATTCTGCTACCATCTGTGGTGAATTTTGGCCAGGAGAAACTAAAGAAAGAAATATTACTAACTTGTGAGCAAGCATATCTGGCATAACTTTGGAATTGAAACTCGGAGACCAAGATAAGTCCTGGGCTCCCCATATGGTCCTGTAAAACGTGTGTCTAAAATCTACGTCAGTGGAAAAAATGGACGAAGAAAAGGTTTTAAATTTTGTGTGCCTATGGTATGGCGGGGGCCAAAGAATCACCACAGTTACTGTTATTTATCAATCGTTGCAAGAAACGTAAATTTGAGTATCCGGATTTGGAATCCAGCAGGCGACCTTGTACGCACAATCCGACGATGTTCCCCCCATCCCAGTGTTCACTACACTCCCAGACCTAGAATTGTCTGATGAAGAAGATATCCAGGATTTGGTGTGCTACAACGTGCAGATAGTGGTATGTGAATATGAAAGAAAGTACTTCTTACAACAGGCAACAGTTCTCCGCAGGAAGAGTTCATGATTTAGTAGAGAGTTAAGTCTACTCCAAGCAAGAATTCTGAGCTTTTAGCATCTAGACTTAGTGAAAAGAACTGTTCTCAAGGCGAAATGTAAAAATAACTTTTTTTCGGACATAGAGGTTAGTACTTCTTCATATTTCTTGAAGAAGAAGACCTAGTATACTGTAGGAGCATCCCTGGACTCCTACTCCAAATGGGGTTACCTAAATACCGACCAGAAGATTGGCGATTGTTTATGGATAGTTCAATGAGAAGCTTGAGATGTGTTTTATTGTACAATTGAAATGTGTTTTATTGAACAATGGCAATAGTTATGCATCGATTCCAATAGGTCACTCAACAAAACTGAAAGAGGAATATGAAAATATAAAAATGATCTTGCAGAAGCTTAGATATAATGAACACCAGTGGTCTATATGCGTTGATTTGAAGATGGTCAACATCTTACTTGGGCAGAAAGCTGATATACTAAGTACCCTTGTTTCATATGCTTGTGGGATAGTAGGGCTAAAGAAGACAACTGGGAAAAAGTTGTATGGCCTGCTAGGGAAAATATGACTGTAGGTGCATCAAATATCATTAACGAACCACTGGTTGACAGGGGGAAAATTATTTTCCCATCACTCCACATCAAACTAGGACTGATGAAGCAATTCGTTAGGGCCCTAGACAAAGATGGTGAATGTTTCAAATATATTTGCAGATTTTTTTCAGGGTTGAGTATGGAGAAACTCAAAGCTGGAATCTTTAGCGGCCCTCAAATTCGCCAAAATCATCAAGGATGACAATTTCATAAATTCCATGACTGATATTGAAGGCATCTGCCTGGAAAAAGTTTTGCGTCTTGGTTGTTCAGAACTTTTTGGGCAACCACAAAAATCTGACAACTATGTAGAACTCGTACAGAAAAATGCTTTCAGACTTCAAAAATTTTAATGCTAATATGAGCATAATAAAGTTCACTTTCTACATAGTCACTTAGATTGGTTTCCGGATAATCTAGATGTTATAGTGGAAGGAACAAGGGAAGAGGTTCGCATCAAGATAATCAAGGTGGATGGAAGAAAGATCGCAAGGAAGATGGGATACACAACATGATGGCAGACTATTGTTTGAGCCTTCAACGTAATTGTCCACATTCTGCACACAGAAGACAATGCATATAGACAGATTTGTAAGCATTAATTTGATTTTCATTGTACTGATTGAAATGTGTTTTGACCCTATTAGCATTTTATGTAACTTACTCATTAACAATTTGATATATATATCTTTCGTGTTTTTTTTTTTTGTGAATTAGCGTTACAACGCTAACATAATTGTTGTTATTAATGTAGTTTTTGGTGACCACCATGTATTCAAAACTAGAGTCCAAGAAAACGGGAGGTTCGAATTCGGAATCAGGGCAAACAAGTTACCTTAAAATGACCTCAAATGTTTTGCCGCAAAATCTTTGTTGGCCAGTGAATTAATGATAAAAATGTTACTGAAAACTGAAACAGTGTAAGAAAACATTAATGAAGCCACAAACAAAATATTATGAATATCAAAATGCAGAATATAAAATAAAAATATGGAAAACCCATAAAAATTTTGAACACAAACTCAGGGGCTTCCACCTTGTAAGAAATTGGAACCAAGATAAATGTCCCAATTAGAGGCATATTTTGTTGAATCTGTTAAGCATGCTGTGAACAAATCATCTGTGTCGAGCTTTCTGTTGAAAAAATTTATATTTCTATCCCCTAATGAGAAATTGTCCAAAGAAAGCTGCCAAAATATAGTTGAGATTGCTAGGGTCATGCCATGGAAAATCCATACAGACATACTCTTAGATGAGTGGAAACTAAAACAATTGGAAAAAGCTGAACCAGAGTCCGAAAAAAAATCTATAGATCTGTATTGGGCTCAGTTTTTTAATAAAACCGATCCATCAGTAAACACTTCAAGATTTCCAACAGTTGAAAGAGTAGTAAAAGCTTCACTGTCGCTGTCACATTGTAATGCAGATGTGGAAAGGAAAGAGCATGTTCCACATCAGGCAGAACTCTTACAAGTACCAGGTCATCTATGTCAGAGAGAACTTTAAATGCTTTAATCACTGTTAAAAGTGCTCTTAAAATGTATGATAACAAACCTTACCTTATTTCTCTAACTCCAGAGCTCCTTTCCATGGGACGTTTAGCATATAAACAATACATTGCTTACTTGGATAGAGAAAGAGAAAAAAGGAGACTCGAAGATGAAGCTGCAAAGGCTGAACAAGACAAAAAAATTGCTGAAGAGGAAAACAAAAAACAACGACCAAAAAAGGGAAAAAATTTCTGATGATGAACAAATGCTGAAGAAGCTACGAAAAGAAGAGGCAGAGCAAAGTGGAAGTGCAGGCAAACTGTTATTGGAAGCTAATGAAAGATTGAAGAGAGCTTTAAAGAAAAAAGATTTTAGTGAAGATTTTGT
>JABUQX010094489.1:30000-44154 GCA_015478945.1 Trachelipus rathkii | reverse complement strand
AGTAAAGCGTAATCTCTCTGGGGCACACCACAAAATTTCTCTTGGCGAAAGATAAGTCTGCTCTCTTCTATTTTGGTACCTTCCATGGGAGGAGGATCTTCATGCTTGGGAGTGCATTGGCATCCAAACATTTCGTTTCACAGTCTGTTCTTTGTTGTGAACAATATAATGTATATTTTCAAGCCTTTTTATCTACGGTTATTATTTCCCACTTCTTGATGAAGTTGCTATTACTCTTGCCGCATACAGGTATCAAAGATTCAAAAGATCTGAAAGATTGAAATTTATTTTCCAGTAAATTCTTTCATTGAAAAGAAGTTCTTTTATTTTGAAAATTAGGTAGCATTATATCTAACTTACATTTTAAATATCTGTTTATAAATAAATGGGAAGGAGAAATTCTAGTAGTGGAATAAGTTATCGTTCTATAGTATAATAGAAATATACTGATTTATGTATCAATGTTTTTTGTAATCAGTATTTGGGCACTTTATGTTCCTCTAGAAAGCTTGGACAAGCCTTCCAGTTTTTCCGTTTGGTGATAGATGGTACGGAGCCGTTGTAAAAGAGTTTCTTGGTGTCAGTAGTAAAATTTATTTTTGCAGTTTGAATCACTTCAGAACACACACACACACACACACACACACACACACACAACCACACACACACAATATAATATATATTATATATATATAGTATATATATACTATTATATATATATAATATATATATATATATATATATAATATATATATATATATATATATATATATAATAGTCAGGAATAGAAGAAAGACAATAAAGCTACGTTTTCCTCGGAGCGACTCTCACGATGATCGTTCAACGATTATCGTTAACCGATTAAACGTTGAACGATGATCGTTGGGTACAATTTTCCTCGGAGCGTCTACGATTGATTGAATTTTCAATAGTCGCGTGTTTTCAGTCACAGTTTATTTGTATTGTTCCAGAGGCAGGTTTTGTTTAACAAAATGAGTTTAAGGTTGAGTAGACGTAAAATATTATTACTTAAATGGAAAATACTTATCAAAATATTGATTGAAATATTTTAACGAGTAACGTAACTCTAAAAAAGTCTCTAAATAGGCTTTCTACTCATATTACTATAATTATTAACGATAATTTTTTTTATTTTTTATTTTTTTTACATTTTCCTAACTAAAATTTTACCAGGCATTCCAAAAAAAAATGTATGTCCTTTTTCCTGTAAGCTATTGTAGTTTGAGATTTGATTTTTTTTATTTTTTTTTTTTTTTTTTAAATATAATTCGAGTTTCTTTTACTTGATACAAATGTAATTTCCTTTTCCCGGTAAGCTGTTAGTGAGTTTTTGAGATATGGATTGTGGCTCTTCTAGAGGGTGAATATATATATATAATAATATCATATATATATATATATATATATATTATAATATATAATATATATATATTATATATATATATATATATATATTAGTATTATATATATATAATAATATATATATATACTTATATATAATCATATCATATATATATATATATATAATAATATATATATAATTAACTATAAACATAATTTATAAAATTTTATAAATAAAATACATAGCAAAAGAATAACACATTGAGTTTGCTTTAATGCCAAGTCTCAGCCCAGAATATTGAGGTAAACAACAATAAGCGTTGACGACTGACGATTATATTCACCCTTCTCCCGTACGACTATTTACAGACCTCGATCATCGTAAACGACTCTTAGCGGCAGTCGCTTCGGAGCAAACACGGTTCATAGGATAATACATTAGAAATAGTGCCTTAAAACAATTATTCTTTGCACGACATCGTTGAAACGAGTCATCGTTGAGAGTGCACCGAGGAAAACGTGACCTTAAAACATATTATTGAAATTACAGAATTTTTTTCGGAGCTTTTCTGAAGGGGAAAAACGCTTTCTCATTTCAAGATCTTAAAAATAATATGTAACTAAGTTTTTTAAATTATTGGAAATGCAAAAAGTTAATTGAAATGGGAAAAATTTTATAATACAATGTTAAATAAAAATAAAATAAAATAAAAAATGAAAAATACTAAATAATGCAAGGCTTACCAATAAGTAACTCTATTGTTCATATGGATTATAATATCCTTGTTTATAGCGCTGCCGTCTGTGTTTAGAGATGGATTTATTATTTTTTATGTAAAGAGATTCCAGAATTTACGTAAATCAGTCAGTTTTTTGTTTGGGAAATTATTTTAAAGTTTGATGGATTTAATTGGTGGTGATATTTTAAAGCGTGTTCTCTGTTGCTTGAGTTGGACGGGTTTGCTATGTTATTTCCTGTGCGTGGTGATACTCCTATGTGCTCGCTCGTTCGTACGACTAGTTGGCGCGTTATGCTTCCAACATAGATGACAGAGCAGTCATCACAAGCATATATATATATCATATATATATATATATACATGTATAATTCTCTTTTTATATATCATTTAAATTTGTAATTATAAATAAAATAGAATATAATAATATATATATATATTATATATATATAAAATACAGAAATATGTTATTAGATAAAATATATTTCCAAAACAGATAAGAGAGACACATCACAAACATAATATATATATATATATATATATATATATATATATTAGGAGTCGGGAAGTTTGTCCTTATGATTTAAAAATGTACTGATTTTGCCTGCAATGATACATACTTCTTTTCAATAACAAACTATATCTACAGAACTCATAGCAATGGGTCCCCTTTAAGGCAGCAATTAGCAAACGCATATCTGAATCACTTGAAACAATTCTAGCTCATCTACTGTCAAACAAATATTCAATCCACATTTTATAAACGATACATGGATGACACATTTCTCCTTTTTAACAATAGCAATAAAGTTCCTCCGTTCCTAAATTATCTCAATAAAAGATTAAGGGGACGTTGCGCGTAGGTTTCCTAACTTTGAGGTTAGAATCATCAAATTCCATTATTTTTAGGTTTAACACTTTCTAGTGTAGAATGATATGCTCTTTTCCATGGTGTTGGTTATATTTCTAATAGGCAAAAAAACTATTTTATTCCACAATGTATAGGGCGATACGGGGGGGTGTTCAATTTTGGCAAGCATAAATGAAAAATCACGATAACTTTTCTTATATATATTTTCCATGCGACCCGGCACGATCAACATTTCAGAGCAAGTATGTTGGAAGATACACATTTTTTGTTTAAAATAAATTTTATGGAGAACGGGATTTTGTTCTGTTGCAGGGAAATTTTCGAATTATTCAAAAAGTTGCCCCATATGCAGCGGCAAACCCCTTGAGTTTACAAAACAATTTATCTAAACAAAATATGTGAACCTTGCCTAGTAGTATATGAAAAGTTTCGTGATTGAATTGAAACAAAAAATAAAAAAAATTATCATAAATTTTTTATGTAGCAAAAAAAAAAAAAAAAAAAAAATCAGACAGTCGAAAGTAACTTTTTAATATTTATTCGATTGCAATGAAACTTTCACAACTTATTTACCTCTACGAGATATAAAATATTTTATTTAGATTAAATTTTCGGTATGCCCAACAAGGTTTTGCCGCTGATACGCTGAAGAAAACTTTTGAAAACTTGAAAGTTCCCATGCAGCAGCGACAAATCTGAATGCATACAAAAATTTTCTCTAAACAAAAAATGTCTATCTTCCCCAATATATATGTCTCTGAGAATTTCAAATTGATTGTATTAACAAAACCTTACATACGTTTTCCTGTTTGTTTCAGTTTTTGAGTTGCCCAAAATTTTTTTTTTTAATGATTAGGTGTCTGCAACATTTCTTATTATCATCTGATAGAATAAAATTTTTATGGCCTTTATAACTCAACGATATACACATATTTTATTTTAGATAAATTTCCGTTTTCAATAATAGACATTGCTGCTACTCACGGGATAAACTTTTTAAAATTTATTAAGTTTTCCCATGAACAGCGGCAAAAGTATTTGGGTATACAAAAATCTTATCTTAACACAATATGTTTATCCTTTCCAATTATACATGCTTTGAAAGTTTCGTATTAATCGGATTTACAATAAAAAATATTCAATTTTTCTTTATTCTAGTTGGAAAAAAAAAGGATAAAAAGAAAAATCAAATTAATTGCATGGCAAATATAACGTTTTGACTACTCATCTTGATTGTAATAAATTTATTCTACAACTTGCTAAAAATTTGGCGGATTACCACCTTTTCTACTTTATATAAATGTTGTTATTTACCCAATGGTTTGCGGTGCCACAGTTCAACTTTTGATTATTTTACTAAAAAAAATTTTTTTTTACATTGAGGGGGGGGGGGGGGGGGGGGGAATTTCAGCTATTTTTGGTATAACAAAAAATCCAACACTATTTTAAAATATTTTCTTTTATTTGTTTCAATTTCGTATACATGATCAACATTTTGATGTATGATTCAGGCAAATATAAAACTTTCATTATGTTTCGGATAACTTTTAAATTTTTTGGAGAAAAAAAAAATTTGAGATTTAGCAAAAAAATAAAAAAAAAAAAATATTTATCTATATATTGCTGCTAATTGTGAGTTATTTCATAAATCATATGTGTATAGCAAGTATTTTAGTGAAATCCGCTTGCAAAAATCTTTTGTAGTTCAGCAAGGAAATTCACTGTTAAATAATTTGCTGATCAAAATGCTGATCATGATATTTCGGGAGAAAACACAAAACTAAAACAACTTTGTTTGCAGTGTCATTTGAGATAAATATCTGTAGAGAAATCTTCTCTTCGAATGGTGTATATTTATCCCAAATAAATTACATTAGTGTTGCTACGCGCAACGTCCCCTTAACTAATATAAAATTTACAAAAGAGGAAGAATCAAATAACACTACAGTTTTTAGATATATTGATTAATAAAGATTCAACAGGTTTAAAAACTTCAGTAAATGGAAAATTGGTGCACAGAATTTTCAATGAGACTATTTCCCAGAGACCGACCCATACAATAATAGAAATGGATGATTCCAGAACGCCACTATAAGACGACATAATATATAATCCCTATATCTCTTCCGAATTTGCTCAAACTTCACAGTGTGAATCTTTTTCAATTATATAATTATTTTAATGAATCTATAATATAATAAATATTCAAATTCCTTTATAAACCATTCACAAATTCACCTCACGTTATAACTGACATAGAACCTCAGAAGAAAGCTGAAATTTATCTAAAACCTATCGAAACCGATTCTTCCATTCATACTTATATATTATATCATATAATTCATATTCCAATATATATGATGTCCAATATTAACAATGTATATATATTTTGGCCTTATATAAATTTTGAAACCCAAATTAATTTAAAATCAAATTCATTTTTGAGGATATAGTTTTTTCTAGATATATTTCAGCAACTGATACAGATTACAATAGTTCTGTCATAGGTAGTACCAAGGTCTTCTCCAATTCATGATACTAACCATAATTCCTTCATAGCGGAAGTTATATACTATGACACTTCTCCACCGGTATCAAAAGTAAATAATTCCCAAAGAGGGAGTTTTTTTGGTCTTCCTATGACTGTTACTGAAAGTTATGCCCTCTTATACCCTGTCATAGCCTTTATTGATACTGGGAGTAGCATATCTTTGATATAACAAAGCTTATATAATTAACTAAATAGGTTAGCCTTGATTCCTCTGCAAGAGACAAATCTTCTCCTTAAATTAATTTTGAATACCAAGGTGAATGCATATGGTAATGTAGATTTAACAGTCCTTGTAGAGAATCCTTCTTTTAATATATTTTTATGTGTAATTGATAGCTTAATACAATTCCTACTGAGTTCCTACTTTGAATCGAATTTCTTAGCCAGTGGTCTTCACTTCTTATGGATTTTTCTTCCACTAGTGCCTAATTGAATACAATTTAGAGATTTTTATGTTCCCGAAATTATATTTTTAATAGAAAATGACTTTTACAAAAACCACGCTCATAACTCAAAAACCGATAGTAAAATAATAACCAGATTTCATTGTTATTGATAACATTAACTAACTAGTATTAATTTTCTGCCTCAGAAACCACATTTAGGAAATATGTCGAAATAAACATAGACAACCATCTCCTAAAAATCTAATGGCATTTTAATTTAGTTCATTAACAGCATGTCTACCTTACCAAATACCAATATATTTAGTAATTGTCATAAAATACCATACTTACTATAACACTCAAAATTTCGCTATCCTAGCACCGAAAAATTTAGAAACCTTTTACACAAATGATATTACATTTGCAAGATAATCTAATAGTACGAGATGACAAAATATAAAGTGATTACTATAGATAAAGTAACCATTTCTCCTTTCTCTAAACAAATTTTACAATGTACTCGGAGGTCAAGACTCATAATATCCCCAATACATTGCTTTAGTAACAATAATCGTAGTCGATTTCTTAACTTTGTGAACCCTTGGACTTTGCAATACTTTGAAGCCACTGCAAAGATAGCACCTTTCTTTAAAGGTGTTATTAACTTAGGATCAGATTACGTTTCATTTAATGAAAAGGTTTTTTCATAACACAACTTCTCAATATAATATTGCGAAATTCCAATCGCTCTTCCAAAGTAACTTATTGTTTGCTACCTCGCGTTTCAAATGGTCATTTCTGATGCAATGTTCAGTGCTCTTTAAAAAAGAAGATCAATGTGTTCTCCAAGATGCGGAGAAATTGGATAAGATGTTGGAATTTTTCATTCACAATAGCGATATCATAGCTCTCTGTGATGATCCAATTGGAGCCATAGATGTTACAAAATTCACAGTAACTCTTCATAAAATCCCACGTAAAAGTGTCTGTTCCTCAATATAAGCCTCTTCACAAATATCTTCAAGCCATTGATAAAAGGGCAGAAGATAGGACTCCAGAAAGATATATATATATATATATAATGTATATAAATATATATATACTATATATATATATACTATATATATATATTAAATATATATATATATATATATATATATATAATATATATATTATATTATAATATATATATATATATATATATATATATATATATATATAATATTATATATTATATATATATAGTATATATAATATATTATAAATATATATATATAATATATATTATATAATATATATATAAATATATATATATATAGGCAGATAGATAGACTCCAAATAGATTATATAATATATATATATATATATATATATATATATATATATATAACCTTCAAACTCTTTTTTTTATCTCCAGTCCAGTATTGGTCATTCTTAATAAAAATAATTAACTTAGTTTTGTTGTGGACTACCGCCAAATTAATAAACAAATAGTCAGAGACAGATTTCTTTTTCCTAACATACAGGAACTCCTAAATAAGCTAGGAAACTCAAAGGTCTTTAGTATGGCAAACCATTTACATGGCTTTTCACATATTTTGGTGGTAAGTCGTCACGACAATACTTAGCATTATCAACTACAAGAGACCTATATGATCCCACTTGCATGACTCAGAGAACAGTATTCGATATAACTGTAGTTTCCAAAGATATTCCTAAACACTACACCAACCTCAAGAAATGTTCAAAGCTATTCGTAAATCCAAATTAAAATTAAATTAGGAAAGGGCAATTTCTTCAAATCATCATTTTCTTTTCAAGGACTTAAAGTTTCTAAAAAAGAACTTAGTCCTGATCCTAGAAGCTGAGGCTTTTGGAAAGTTTCCTAATTACCAAACAATTAAGTGACTCAGGATCTTATCTTGGTTACAACTACTTTAGGCAGTTGTACCTTGAATTACAACCAAATTACTCAACCTCTTGCCAATCTTTTGAAAAAGAAACAAACTTTCCAATGTGGGCTACAGCAACAACAAGCTTATGATACCCTTAAACAGAAACTCATAATGGAACCATTACTGCAATTTTTAGACTACAGCCGACCTTTTATGCTAGTAGAAGTTGCCTCTAATTTTGGCGTTGCGACCACTTTGTCCCAAATAAATGACCAAGGTATAGAAATACCAGTTGTTTTCATTTCTAAATCCTTCAGTAAAGCGGAAAAAAGTAACTCTACAACTGAGAAGGAAGCATTAGCTATAGTACATGGCTTAACATATCCAGAATCATAATTTTTATTTGTCATTTAATAAGATTTACAGATCATCAACCATTAATTCACAGGTTTCAATATAAGAAACTTTCTGGCCGTCTCGAAAGATTGAATCTGAAAATTCAAGATTTCAATCCAACCTTCGTATATGGAAAAGGAAACGAAACCTTGTTCCTGGTTTTATTTCAAGAAATCCTGCTCCAGACACAACACATTTCTCAGTTAACACCATTTCCATTTCCACAGAAATTCGTTCCCTTAATCATGATATTTTCTACAGAGAACAGTCAAATTGTCCAAGACTCGCTCCTCTGATTAAATGGGTTGAAGCCCAAACTCCTATTTTAATAGCACCACACACCATAACTAATGGTTTGTTATATTATGTATCAACTGATTCCACATATCTTCTCCAAGCACCAGAGTCCCTGATTGATAACGCTTTAAGTTTAAATCATGCCCTACCTAGGAAGCTGGTTATCTGGAATAGGAGAACTGAATGACGCAACTAGAGAAAATTACCTGTTCCTAAAAATGACAAAACTTGTTCTTAAAGATTTCGTTCAGAGCGTTTTTCCTGTTTAGAAGTTAAAAGGTGCTAAACCTCGTCTAGTCAGTATTCTATCTTACCCTCCTTCGTTTCACTTCTTATTCCAGGAATTACCTTTGGTCATTACCATTGGCTCTCTTCTGGAAAATTTAACAGTGACAGATGCTTCGTTACATCCTTGTTTTTTAAAGATGTTAACTTGCTATTGTGAAAGACTAGGTCCTTACCTTCCAGAGATGGGAAATATGTAGCTGAATCTCTCTTCTTAACAAAATTCTTGTTAACATCCAATATTCCTGAAATTTTTGTCTCAGATAACGTCTGGATCTACTTCATCTTCTTTAAATAAATGTCGTTTGTGAAACCTAAGGATGTACAATCGCCGTTGATACCGTTCCCGAGGGAAAATAGTCTTGTTAGAAGCCGTTCTGAAATCAATTTTAGAGAACTAACTACCTTCATCATATATGTCAATCAAGACATAACAATTTGAGAAAAATACATTTCTTTTGACCCAAATTGCCTTTGATTTTCACCTGTAATAATCTCTATGGTAATATTTCACACCTTTTTCTAAATTGCATGGAAGTCGCTACCTTATGATCTCCCAAACGTTGTTCTCCACTTTCCCATAAAAGGATAGAAAATAAAAGAGATTTTTGCGGATTATGATGCATTAAATGTTTGAATGTGCTGCAGAAATTAGAGACCTTGCAGAGATAAACTTCAAACTAAAACTAGAAAAAAATAGGTGACCGTTCTATTTTACCACAATATCTTAAACCGCCACACCAATTATCCAATGTTAGCAAGAAATGGTTTGAGTATGGTTGATGTAAATATTCTTTATTTCCATAAGTTTTGTTTAAATGCGTTTCTAGCCGGGGTTAAAGAATCTATCTCCCACATGAATAACTTTAAATTAGTTCCCTATCATGATTCATCTACCGTACTGAAAAAAAAGTTTCTAAAAAACTTATGCTGAGACCATATGACTTTCTTCTGGTCCCATCTTGTCCCACATCAAAGATTTTATGGTGAAATCTCCAACCTAAATAGAAAAGACAAAGTTCATTTTATCCTATGTTACAATTTAAATAAATCCAATATATCAGCCACACCGAAGTTCATTTATATTATCATTCCTCTTCCAAAGCAGAGAAAATCACTCCCTCCTTCTCAAAAAATGGAAAACAACTTATCAACAGTTATGGAAACAATCTCATTTCTATTCAACTCAACTGGCAGACCAGTATTTACTTATGTTGCTTTTTTATATACCATTTCAAAATATAAGGTCTCTTGTGCATCGACATTCACAGATCACACATGCTTCTCTAACTTTCTCATAGTAATGGGAATCTGTATTCAACAGTCTTCAAATAAATTTTATGCATCCATCGTAAACATCTTCAAACTTTCTATATTATATCCGCAACCTCATTCTTCTTTTCCTAAATCTTTAGCGACTCTTCCACAAAATATTCCAAAGATCAAGAAAGTCTCGCTTCCAAATTGGAGGGAGACCTCCTCAGAACTTTCTCTTGGAACTCTTTCGCGTAGTTCTTCCCTTAAAAAAAGATTTCTGACAAAAATCTGTTGTGCAAAATGAAAGGTTCCAGTTCATCCTTCCTCTACTCATGTACATCAAAATGTTTCTGTTTTATTCCTCTACTCCAGTACAACAAAAAAGATTCTTTTGAACAACGAATTCCATACTACAACTGTAGCAACATGATTATACTTCATACCTACTTTTCACTAAATTTCGTTTTCAACCTCGTCGTGAAATAAAACTCATGATACTTCAACCCCATCATCCCTTTTCTCCCAGAATACTCTCCTCCCAATGGAAAATAGATGATAGATAAAGAAAAAATTTAAAAGGACCCCGAGAAGAAAACCAAAATGGAACTCTTGTAGTCATAAGTCACATGTCACTGAAAACCATGACGTACGGGAATCTATCCCTCTTTCATATAATTTTAGATTGCAAAACTAGTTTCTTTTATTTCCTCTTCTACATAGAGATAGAAGTATAAATTTCTATTAGACTTGCCTATTCAAGTGTGCAAATTCCTGTAATATCTCCCCCTCAACCACAATAGCCTCTCATAGAATAATAAGCACAGTATCCATTTATTTCTCCATCAAACTATTCTCCCATCTTTACCTCCAAAAACAAGTTGCGAATAAACACACCTCCTCCTTGTATACCATTCACAAGGAGCTATTCCTAAGCATTAACATATAGATTTATAAATTATAAATATAGGAAGTAAATTATAATACTACCTAAATATCTGGACATTGAAATGTGAAACTTTATTGAAAGATTGTGGCATTGAAATCGAATGCTGAAAATTGAAGACTAGAGTATCTTTATCATATTTGCTTCATACCAAGACAGTTATGTTTTTATTAAAATCAAAGATTTCGAATCTTTTCTTTATATATATATATATATAATATATATATATAATATATATATATATATATATATATATATTATTATAATTATAAATATATATTATATATATATATATATATAATATCATATATATATATATATATATAATATAATCATAATATTATTTTAGCAGTATTGGAAACATGTATGCAGCTAGACGTAATAAACTGCTAACAGGAGAAATTGTAATGTTTCTATGCTATAACATACTCATATGAATACTGATCAATTTTCGAGGGCGAACGCCATTTGACCTAAAAATTAAAATTCATTTTCTTTAATATAGGAAATTAAGGAAGTAAAATTTAATACTACTTAAGCTGTCTAAATATTATTGTAATCACATGACTCTTTAAGGGAATCTTTGCTTAATTTCATGGCATGGCAATGTTTATTCATATCAAATGCTATTTGTAAAATTCTCATTGTATTCTTTTTGTATTGTCCAAAGGCTTCTCGCGTTCAATTGGTTAAATTCTTTTAATCATCAATTCTAATACTTCCTTAAGCCCTTGTCATAGTCTAAAAGTTTCTTAAAAGTCTACTTCTTTCAATTGAGTATCGATTCTAAATGTCTTAAATTTAACTTATCAAGTAAATTTAATTAAAAAATTTGAATTAGTTAATTTATTAAATTGGTGATTTAACAACTTTAACTAGCGTGTGATGTTGAATGTTGAATCTTACATTACACCTCTATATGAATTTTGAACGAAATTTTTTTTTTTTATTATATTTGATTTATATTTAGTATTTGTAATTTATAATAAGGAAAGTTTTAGGGGTAACAAATGGAATCTTACATGTACACCTTTTAGGAAAATTCCAATGTTAAAAATTTTATAATTTTGTAATGAATTAAATTTTGGAATTAGATAAAATCTTGCGTTCCCTATCTTATATACAAATTTCAATTGTATCACATATTCATACAAATCATCGTATTTAAAACAAAAATTATTCGTTCAAATCACGAGACTTATTGTCAAATAAAATTTGTTGTTTTTATCTTTTCTCTATGTTTCTGCATGTAAGAAGTGTTATTATCTTCTAGAATTGTTCATACTGATAAAATAAATTACTGTGACATTTAAAAATATTGTCATAAAATTTATTAAATTGTGAAAAGTAAATGGATGAATATTTTTGAATAAAAATATTCTCACATTCACTTTAAAAGTAAGTAAATAATATCTAAATTAGGAAAAGAAATGTATAAATATTCATTTGTTTTTATTTTCCTTTATTTTTCTACATTTTTGTTTATTTTTATATTCATAATATTTTACTTTGAAGTTCTAAAATTTAAAAACACTTAATAAACAAATTTATGAAAATAAATTTATTGCCTAGAATTTATGAAGAAAATTTGTAAATTTTCTAATAAATCATTTCAAATAATAATGATAATAAAAAAAGTAATGGTAATAATTTCTTTTAAAATTTAAAGAAAATTTGATAATAAATTTTCTAATAAATCATCTAATAATAATAAAAATAATAATAATAATAATAATAATAATAATAATAATAATAATAATAATAATAATAATAATAATAATAATAATAATAATAATAATAATAATAATAATAATAATAATAATAATAATAATAATAATAATAATAATAATAATAATAATAATAATAATAATAATAATAATAATAATAATAATAATAATAATAATATAATAATAATAATAATAATAATAATAATAATAATAATAATAATAATAATAATAATAATAATAATAAATAATAATAATAATAATAATAATAATAATAATAATAATAATAATAATAATAATAATAATAATAATGAATTTTTTTTATTATCATATATTAATTAATTTATATGAAAGGAAGAAACAATGAGAGCTAATTATCCTTTTGTTCTTGTTTTTCCATTTCTCTAGGTATAAGGCGCTTATAATTTATATTCAAAATTTTAAGTTTGAATCTTCAGTTTTAGTCTTGTTCTATGAAGAGCTTATTAATGTTAAACAGGAGGTAAAAGATTGAATAAAACATAAAAACTGAAAGCTATATCATTCACAAGGCTAAACAATAAAATATAGGTATAATATTAGTACATTAGCACAATATATATTAAGTGAGTGCAAGTTATATGCGAGCCAGTAAACATCAAGAAATATTAATTTACATATATATATATATATACATATTCATATATATATATATAATATATATAATAATAATATATATATATATATATATATATATATATATATATTTATATATATAATATATATATATATAATATATATATATATATATATATATATATATATATATATATATATATATATATAATATATATTATATATAAGCCTTTATAGAGAAAAATATATATATATATATATATATATATATTATACATATATATATATATATATATATAATATATATATATATATATATATATATATATATATATATATATATATATATATATATATATATATAATGTATATTATTTATATATGAATATATATATATATATATATATATATATATATTATATTTAATATTGAATTCATGTTACAGGACACCACAGCCCCAAGAGAAGCGGCCCACCACTGGGTTGAAAATAATCGTGGGTCAGCTGCGGTCAAGCTTTACCTTATTTTTAAATGGAAACCTTAGTGGAACTTATAAACACTCACTTTCCGCACAATGTAATAGTTGACGACGGGGAGGAAGTAGACAGTAGTAAGGGGATATAAACCGGAGGCCGGCTTGCGAGGTGATTCTTCGAATCCTCGGTACCTCGCAAGTCGTATGTTAGTATAGTCATATATATTTTTCACTCACGTAGGTTCATGGGGTGTTTTTAGGGTATCGTTTTGTCATCCCAGATTCTCACGTACTTTCCTGGGTTGATTTTTATGTATGGGATTCACCCCAGGGGGCATCCCCAAGGGGTTGGAGCCCCCT
>JABUQX010094489.1:0-15000 GCA_015478945.1 Trachelipus rathkii | reverse complement strand
AGGGAACTGTCCTCGCAAACCGAGCTAGTAGAGTTTAAGGAGAACCTCAGTTCTTCATGCTTTGTCATAAGCTTTTTGAAGATCAAAAAAGACACCAAGAACCATCCCACCAGTTGAAAAGGCTTCCCGGATGTCATGATTCAGTTTTAACAAGGGATCCGCGGTCGAACGATTTTGGCGGAAACTAAACTGGAAATTTTAAAAAGCCTGGCCACTCTCCAGAACAAGGAGAAGGCGGTCTGAAAGCATTTTCTCCATTAATTTTCAAATGTGACAGGTTAGCGAAATTGGTTTTGGTTGTCCGCTAACTTCAGATCTTTCCCAGGTTTGGGAATAGGGATTACAAAAGCTGTAGTCCAAATAGATGGGAAAGAGGATTCGATCCAGATTCTTTTATACAGATCCAACAAGAACGCTGATACAGAAGGGTGAATATGACGGAGCATAATGCACGAAATTAAATGAGGCCCAAGGGCACCGCCTTTGCTGTTCGTCAGTGCAGTTTGATACATGGCAAGTGTAAAAAGATAGTTATATATACAATCTTCCCCTTTCACTGTTGAAAAGTCTGGCGGTGCAGTGTTAATTTTCAATTTTTGAAAGGCTTCTGGATAGCTTCTGGACATGTTAGCTGATCATCTAGAATAAGTCCTAGAAACCTGACTTATGATGTTACAGTAATGGGTGAACCATATAAGGTTAGGTTCGCGGGAGAAAGGTGGCAGGTTCTTCGACTCCCTTTTATCCTAAATAGTACTGCTGAGGTTTTGGTAGGTGAGAAATGAAAGCCACGAGAATTACTCAATTGTGAAATATTCTCAATAGCTAGTTGAAGTTGCCTTTCAAGAAATAGAAGCCTGGCACCGTAAATATATAGCACCAGGTCATCAACATAGAGAGAAAAATTGACCGTTGTTGTGATAGAAGTAACGTCTTCATCCAGAGTAAAATGGCGTGATAGAACAGAAAAGCGTAGAACCTGGATGGATCTGTCTGACAGAAGGCATTTAATAAAGAGAGGGAACTGCCCTCGCAAACCGAGCGAGTAGAGTTTAAGGAGAACCCCAGTTCTCCACGTTTTGTCATAAGCTTTTTGAAGATCAAAAAAGACACCAAAAACCATACCACCAGTTGAAAAGGCCTCCCGGATGTCATAATCCAGTTTTAACAAGGGATCCGCGGTCGAACGATTATGGCGGAAACCAAGTGGGTAGCAAAACTATAACATAATGCATCTGCAACAGCTGCAGGAGAAGAGATCGTATCGGCTATTTCAGGCCCACAACGAAGGATTGTGGGTAAAGAGTTGTTGGAGCGACGAGATATTTTCTGTTCAACTTTTCACACTGATGAAAGGGGAGTTGTGGAGTCGACAGTCGAGGTATAAGTTTGAAAGTTTTGTTTACGTATTTAGCGATTAATTCAACGAGATCTCTCTGCAGCTGCTTTTAAAAAAAATCATGTTTGGGGTGGTGCGGGTCATTTTGTATTGTCTGTAGAGTTTTCCTTCTCCCGGTTAGCTTGTGCACACTCTTGGGACCACCAAGAGGTTGCCGAACGCCTAGCTGCTGCGCGGAATGCAAGCTTCCGCTGCTTTGACGATAACTTGTTGGAATAAGTTAAAGGCATCATCAATAGTCGGAAACCGCATAATGAAGGGATAAAGTGGGATAGCTGTGGTCTGAAAAAAGGAAACCCACTCTGCTCGTTCATAGCGCCAGCTGGAATTGGGTTTTAGCATTTGGCTCGGTGCAAGTTAATTTAAAACTATTCGGTAATGATCACTGCCGCATAAATAATCAAAACGGGACCAGGTAAAGCGATCCATAAGAGAATGGGAGCATAAGGAAATATCAATACAGGAAGAAGAGTGTGTATCTAAACGTTCATATTGTGTTAAGGCGCCCCAGAGAAAAGGGTATTAAAAGATCTGCAAGGATCTTAGACTTAGGCGAGGTGACAGAGTAACCTCATAAGGGATATCGAAGGTTGAAGTCTATTAATATAACAATCGGAGTAGTGAGCTGCATAAAAAGATCAGTTAAGTCGACCGTCGTAAACTCACTACTCAGATCCAAGTAGATCGAGTAGACAGTAAGGTGTGTGTGCAGAAGAATTCGTGCTGACACTGCATGAAGTCTAGAGATTTTTGAATGAGTATTCCTGCACCTCCCCTATCATTGTCACCTCTTTCTAAAGAGGTTAGCGACGACTTATATTCCGTCAGTTGGAAGAAATCACGATGACATAGTCGAAGTTCTTACAAGCATATGCACTTTGGTGTACATATGTTTATTAGTTGAATAAGTTCTTTAAAATTAGAGTAGTAGCCACGACAATTCCATTGAAGAAGATAGTCGTACTATGTTGTTATAAATATTATGAGGATGGTCTTTTTGAAACAATTGTCTCTATATGGCTAGAGGCGATGTTGGAAGTGGATTCAGATGGGGAGGGAAAGTTGAGACGTGGGTCTCGACGAGGAGGAGCAACAGATCCTGGTGATAAGGGATAGTCGTACAACAGAGATTTGGGTTGTACGACAGGTTTTGGGGGGGCGTGGTTTCAGTGGAACTTGGTGGAAGGGCTTCGCTATGAAAGCGAAGTAAGTAGAGTTCAAACCAAGTCCATCTTATTGTGTGGACTTGGTTGCTCGTTGGAAGAGCTCCCAAAATGCTCATGTTTAGGATTGGAAGTGATATCAGCATCCGACAAGCAAGCAGATTCAGTAATGCGTGGAGAATATGGGAATGTTTCCATGGAGACAGTGTAAGAAGGTGACACCGGAAAAGTGTCACTTTTTGTAAAGAAGTTGGAGTTGCGATATTGGGATTCAATATGGGATCCGTTGGGTTACGGAGGTCTGACGCTAGAGACTTTGTCAGTGAGCCATCAGATGGGTGATTTTGGAAAACTGGACAATTTGGGTTAAGATGGGGAACCTCTGGGTCCCTTTCGTGCCACCAGCAGATTTAGAACGCTTGGAGCGCTTGCGGTGTTTGCGTTGAACGGTTTTCCATTCTTCTCTCTCGGAAGAGAGAGAGAAAGAGAGATAGAGAGAGAGAGAGAGAGAGAGAGAGAGAGAGAGAGAGAGAGAGAGAGAGAGAGAGAGAGAGAGAGAGAGAGAGAGAGAGAGAGAGAGAGAGAGAGAGAGAGAGAGAGAGAGAGAGAGAGAGAGAGAGAGAGAGAGAGAGAGAGAGAGAGAGAGAGAGAGGGTTGTCACATCAGGTTCCATTTGGGAACTATGATCCATTTCATCCACTAAGGCATAGAATCTTTTAGGGAGTGCTGAGGTAGGAAATTCGGAAGAAGAGTTATAGGAGGATTCAGAAGAGCTGGAATAATCCTGCAAGCTATCAGAGAGTTGGTTGGTGGGTTGTTCAATAGCTGTGATTGTTTGGGTACAATCTATTGAAGTCGCTGCTTTTATCTCAAGATCAGACTTGTGACGAGGTCTCTTCTGAGTTTCCTTTTTTACATCTGGGGTCAGTATGTTTCGCTTTAGAAAATTCTAATGTTATATATATATATATATATATATATATATATATATATATATATATATATATATATATATATATATATATATATATATATATATATATATATATATAAATATATATATATATATATATATATATATATATATATATATAAATAACACCCTCTCCATGATTAGGCTCTGACCGAGAGTGGTGTTCATATATACATATATATATATTTTATTATTATTATTATTATTATTATTATTATTATTATTATTATTATTATTATTATTATTATTATTATTATTATTATTATTATTACCTCATTATATACAGATATATGTTCGGATGTATTCTCCGGTGTGATATGAGACGAACGACGGTTATTATTATATTATGATTTTGCATATTTTTTTTTGTTATTATTATTATTATTTTTTAAATACAAATAAAGAATATCATTATGATCATATATATATATTATTCCTACATACATTATTCTTTACTATTATTATTATATATTATTACATATTATTTATTATACAGTTACATATATTATACATATTACATATTATTATTATTACACATACAGGGGCGTATCTAGGGGTGGCCAGGGGACAGGGTGACAGAGGGACAGAGGGACAGGGGGACAAGGAGACAGAGGGACAGGGGACAGGGGACAGGGAGACAGGGGGACGGGGACAGGGGGACAGGGGGACAGGGCCATGACTCCCCTAAAAAAATTTATACACTATAAAATTTTAAGTATCATATTCGTTAATAATATAAAGTGCAGAGGTTGTTAATTTTATATAATTTGTCGCTATCAGGAACAAATCTCGTAAGTCATTTGGAGAAGTTTTTACAGGAGAAAAAGAAAATGTCATAATTTTACCTATAATATATATATATATATATATATATATATATATATATATATATATATATATATATATTTACCCCACTGCAGATATTCATCTTTTTTTATATATATATATATATAGTTATATATATATATATATATATATATATATATATATATATATTAGACTGGTCCTTATATATAGAGGTGAAATTTTTTTCTTCGAGCATTATCGATTCTAATGACAACTTTACTTGATGAGTCACTCGATTCATGATTTTACATGTATTTCTTGTCGTCTCCTTACGCCTTCTTACTCTCTTCTATTTCCTACGGCGGATTTTTTCTTAGTAATATTCGTGACGGATATAATTTAAAAAATAGATTTATATACATATCTCCACTTGTTATTTTTTTAAATTCTTCTGCTTAAAAAAAAAAAAAAAATTTTGATTCTGTGATAAACAAAATATTTCGTTACGTGGACATCATGATTCACGTCGAATGGAACTCTCTTGGCCTGTTTGAAACGATGGCAATTTTCGTAGTCTTTTAAGATATCGTGCTAATGCTGGAGACCATTGTTCTTTCAGAACATTTGAAAACTAGTGCTAGAAATGTCATTAAACCAGTTTCACACTCCAAAATGCTCTAATTCAGTCATTTGGCATCTCATTCAGTTTAAAACTGTTCAGAACAAAAATTATGGTCAAATTTTTACTGTCTTAGCCGATGAGACGACTGATGTGTCCCATAAGGAACAATTTTGGTTGTGTGTGCGTTACGTTGATATTGATACTCTTGCTGTCAAAGAAGATTTTTTGTGTTTCGTTTCAATAAAGGATTTGACGGGAATAAGTCTTGCAAAATTAATTGAAGAAAAAGTAATTGAACTAGTGTTCGATAGGAATAATTTAAGAGGACATGGGGATGACGGCGCAGCAGCACTGAGTGGTGACTTCAGGGGTGTCCAGAGAGTAATAAAGGAAAATTGTCCCAAATCTATTTATACTCACTGCGCTTCGCATTGCTTAAATTTATGCTTAAATTTATGCCTCACAGACGCTTCTAAAGTTCAGAATATCCGAATTGCAATTGGAATATTATCAGAATGTTGCACATTTTGTCATGCAAGTGCTAAGAGGTCAAAGTTCTTGAAAAAAAAAAAAGAACTTATTCCTAAGAGTAGCAAGAAGAGATTAATAAAAAAAGTTTGCGAAACTCGCTGGTGCCAACGGCATGAACCGGTTTTATTATTTAAAGAAATGATAAATCCTATAATAGCAGCTTTAGAACAAATAAAATGTGAAGTTGGGGATCAGTCAAAAAAGATACCTTAATTCTAAACAAATGGTTTATAGTGACTTCTTTTCTCATTGTTTGTAAAACAGACTAGTAAGTCTAAATACATAATCTTTTAAAATGATGCAGAACCAGTTATTGTTTCGGTGAGTGCATTAGATGGAAGTGTAAATGTAGTTAAAAACTAAATTTCAAGCCATGCAGAAAAATGCACCATTAGATTGAGCCAGATTTTGAAGAATGTTGTAAGCGTATCTGAATCTGAGCTGCGGTATTGAAATTTCCATGTACAAGAATTAACACAATTCAAAAATAATCGACCAACATTCCCACTTCCAACCCACAGACTTATTATCGCACGTCCATTTTATAGGAGAGAGGTTTTTAAATTATAAGGAAATTAAATCTACCATGCAATTTGTCATACCGAACAGGTTGTTAACTGTGTCATTTGAGAAAGATAAGATTGGCTGTAAACATTTACAAGAAATATTGAAAGCCCCATTAGAATGATATTAGTAAACGCAGAATGGATTTATGGAAGCTGAAAATGGCATCACAGCAAGTCGGTATAAAAACAGCAACTAGACGGACTAGTTACTTGTTCGCCAGTCACAATATCCAAATATTTGATCTGTTGCAAATACTGGGGAATTGTTACCCAGTGTCCACTGTAGAAAGAAATTTCAATATTAAAAACTTTCAGAAACTATTTGAGAAATACTATTAGGAGAATGAAAGATCTACTGGACTCGCTTCCTATAATACATCGAAACATGACATAAAAACCGAGAGTATCTCGACTATGCGCACTCTCATGCCGGCGATTAAATTAACAATTTAGGTAGTTGATTGTTAGTAATTTAGTAAATTATTCCCGTTTTTACTTAGAAATTCAATATTTGTCCTTCCCTTTATTCATAGTATATATATAATATATATATAATATTTTATATATAGTATATATATATATATATATATATTATTATATATATATATTATATAATATATATATATATATATATATATATATATATATATATATATATAGATCAGTAATAGAGCACTCACCAGACAAAGAGAGGGTCCCAGGTTCGCAACTGGTCGGGTGGGAGAATGGAAGATACAATCTCCTTGGCAAGCGTACGTTCTCGTCAACCTTCCATTCCTGCAGTAATTACGAGAGCAAGGTTACCAAATATTGTTTTTTTTCAAGCTTTAAACTCAAGAAATGTTATTCTTTTTTTTTATTTCCTTTTAGGGGGTTCGAGCCGACGGAGACAGAGGGGGACGAAGTCCCCCCCCCGTCCCCCCGGTAGGCCGAGAAACCCCGACTCTGTAAATCTTTGTTGTTTACCCGTGGGGTATCCTTTAGTTAAATAGAGAAAAAAGATCAACATTTGGCACCCTTTGCGTGCTCCCTCGGCGTACTCCGAGCCTCTTCGATATGCTCAAAAAAAAACGTAATTTTTCCAACATTTTAAAAAATTAAATTTTTTAAAGCGTTATTTTTTTATTGTGATTTTTTATATTTCATGGGTAAAAAATGTATCCTGATTAATAAATTATATTTATTTTCGTGCGCGTTTATAGTTTTTTAGTTACAGCATGATGCTTTCGGGGATGGCTGCCATATATATATATTATACTATATATATATATAGTATTATATATATATATATAATTATATAATTATTATATTATATATATTTCATATATATTATATATATATATATATTATATATAATATACTACATATATATATATACTATATATATAGATTATATAATATGCAGTGGCGGTCTGTTAGGTACAAAATTCCGTTGAGTTATGCAAAACAAGTATATATAGTAATATAAGTATATAATATACTAACTATTATACGTATAAATATACTAAAATATATAGTAATTAATAGTAGTATATTAACTACTATATGCACTATATTAGTATATATATATATATCACATTCATATAATTAATATTATTATTTGTTATCTATTAGTATAATATATATAGTATATATAGCATAATATACTATATAGTATATACTATATATAGTTATATATATACTATATTTATTATTACTTATTTATTACTTCACATTTGAAATAAGATTGTGAATGCGTTCAACATAATGAATTTCAATGGGCCTCACAACACTTGAAAAAGAATTCTAATGAATTTTAATGAAACAAATCAAAATTACGGATCGTCAACTCATCCCGAGTATTATAAAACGTACAGCTCAATTTTATGTCAAACAAAACAATCGAGAAAATAAATTTATATAATAAATAATAATGAAAGTCGAGAGTATTAATAATGTTAAAACTCCCCACAAATAATCACTCACATTAATTAATATATAGAAGAAATCTAGCCTGGTCTCGCGATAGGCATGTACAAGAAGTGCCGAGGAAGAATCTCGGAACTCAGACGCGGTCTTTCTTAGGACTCTGGAGTGTTTGACAGTCAAGTATTTGGAAGGGAATTTCGAATTAAATAAGTCGATATAAGAGATGATCAAGTAGCATAAAATTATTAATTACTTAATTTTTAAATTTAATTATGGTTGATTATATAATATTATTAATTATTTCTTCTAATGCCAATTTAAATGCAGCTATTATTTAAAAAAAATATGAGTGCTACCGACTCTGTCAGCCAATTCCAAAGATTGCCTAGCCTTAGAGAATAAGAAACTATTTTTTGACCTCGAAAAGTAACAATTGCCACCGTCCGTACTATTTAAAAAAGGAATCGAAGTAAGAAATTGCGAGATCGGGCATCTTAAGACTTTAGCGGGGCCCTTTTCAGACCAAACCTGGAAAATCCATTCTATATAGAACATAGTAAATATAGTATATTACATATATAATAATATAGTATAGATACATATTATAGTACTATATATAGGTATAAAATATATTTTATTATCATACATTACTGTAATATATAATATGATATAGTAATATATATTATATATATAAATTATATATATACTATTATATAAGGGGGGAGAGAAAATATACGATACTAGTTATATATAATTTTATATTTATAAATAACTATTACTATATATATATACTTATATATATATAATAACTAACTGTGAGATATATAGATATACTATATACTATATATATATTATATATTATATAATTATATTTATATATACTATATATATATAATATATATTATATATTATTATATATATATGTAAGTATATATAATTATATAATACTTATATATATTATATAATATATTATATCTAATATATATATATTATATATATATAAATAGGTATATATAATTATATATATATATAATATATTATATATGCTAACTGTTTAATATTTTTTGGGCCTCACTAACAGCAAGTAGGCTTCTTGCGCTAACTCTGCCTACCGCCCAAAAGCGCCACTGATACTAATATTATTATATATATATTACCTATAATATATTTACCTAGATATATCAATATTTTATATTTGTGATTATATACCAGTACTCTAATCCCTATTCGCTCAAATAAATCTCACTCATAGACTTGGCCTATATCTGGATCTCTGTCCCGATTTTTCCCCTAGCTATATAATACGCACTATGCAATATAAGCTATAGGTATATATATATAATATTAATATATTCTTATAATAATAGGATACTAGCATTCCCGTAGTATTATTCTAATACTATTCTCATATATAATATAATATATTATATATATATATATATAATTAATATATAATAAGTTGTTTATCAGCCGCCAAATGATATCGACATACTGAGAGTTCCAGCACGAGAAATACATTGTCTGAAGAATGTAGCTGAATTAAAAAGGCAACACAGCTAGTTGACTTCAGGCCAATATGAAAACAAAAACACATTAACTATAAAAAAAATGTATGCTATCAATACGTTAGTAATAGTAAATTATTCCTTCAGTAATCTATCGTGATGTATTTTTTCATTTTTCACTAATAAACCCTTAAAACGCTCGTCTGGCAAACATCTAAGGTTCAGTTTTTTATTTCGGCCAAGATTCAGGGGCAAAGTAGAGGACTAAGGTTAGTGCCAATAGATATTATATATATATATATATATATATATATATATATATATATATATATATATATATATATATATATATATATATATATATATATATATATATATCAGGGACGTATACACAGGGTAGGCATGGTAGGTAGCCCCTACAAAATATTTCTTAAGTTTTAAATAAAAGAAATTAAATGGTAAAAGTATACTAAATTATAAAAAATTTATATAAAAAGTGAAAAAGAGAAGCTATTTTGCATCATAAATTTAAAGAAAAACAACCACAATAATAATAGCTATAATAATAATTAAACTCATTTTTAGCTTTAACAATTCCTACTCTGATCTTACAAGTAAAATTTTATTGCATTATGACGGACGAAGGACTTCATACATTATTTTATATAATATTATAAGGAAACGGGGTGGTCTGTCCTACCTTCCCTTTGCAATCGAAAATATCTGAAACTTTTCGTTCACTTCCCGTAATTTGTACGAAATGTATGATAAAGTACGAGAAGTCGTGGACGTTTATTTGAAATCTTGGTAACGAATGTGTCCGTTATTGAATATTAATTTTATATAACTTTATTTAAGTGGTATTTACCTTTATATAATTAAAATAATTGAAATAATGCATAATGGAGTAAGTGTAGATTTTATATTAAAAAAAAAAAGCTTTAAAAACTTATCTATAAAACCACAGCTTTATTTTAAAAACTCTGGTAGGCCTAAGAAACATGACTCCTCTAGAATGTACTTTAAAATGGAGTATATTTGGTAAATATAATATAGATCAAGCTTTGAGTTAAGCTCTTATAATACACATAAAGAAACATTATTTTATTAGCTATTACAGGAAATTATTTTTTTCATACAAATAAACATGAACGATTATATATAATTTATTACAATATGTTTTCGACGTTTTCACTAGCGTATTATATAATATACTCATATATATACATATATCGTATATATAGTATAATATTATATATAACAATAATAGTACTATATATATATTATATATATTATATAACTATATTAATATGATATAATATAATATATATATCTATATATATATAATATATATTATACTAATTATATAGTATATATATAAGCATGAACAATAAACTAGCAACCTATATAATAATTATACTTACTATATATATATATATATATATATATATAATATATACATATACTATATATCATTATATATAATATATACTATATATAATTATGTAATACTATATACTATATTAGATCTTACTGAAAGTAGCATAATATTATATATATATATATATATATCTACTATATATATATATAATATATATATTATACTATATATATAAACTCTGCGCTGACCCAAGCGTTTATTCTATAAGATACCTGCCAGCTGGATAATACTATATATATTATACTTATATAGATAGTAATATATATATATTATATATATATTAATATTAATTATACTATATAATTATATATAATATAATATATATATACGGTATCGTTAACCAAAAAAAAATAGTACAGGGTATCTCTATAGACCATTAAAAGATGTTCTAGTATTTGGGCATTTGTTTAATTTGGGTTACAGATCTAAATAGTAATAAATTAGCTGCAAAGGTCTCGATATATTGATATATGTAAAAATATATATATAATGATCATAATATCCATAAATAAAGTAGACGCAAGAACTGATTTTTATTAAAAGAATTGAATAACTAAATGCTAATATTCTACCAATTTTTATTTATATAAAAAACGACTTCACCTTCCTGTCTTTTATAAACATGCAGTTTTCAAATACTTTATTATATTTATAGAATTGAGTTTCTTCAATCTGATAACTCCTAGTCAATATTTTTGGTAAATAATGCGTTTTGTAACATAATTTATTACTCAATAAGCCACAATTAGGATTTTTTCTCGATAATAATAAAACATAATAAAAACCATAATTTTAAGTGAAATTCAATCAAATTAGATAACTTTTTTGCTTCATAAAAGGTGTTTATATTTTCTTTTATGAAAATAATGTGAGCTGATATAAGATGATGGTACAACGTTTTCGGGAAATTCTCATAATATACTCAGTGTCGACGGCCTACGAGCGGTTCGAACAGCATCGCTGACGGATGCCTGGGAACGGATAGCGAGATCGGGGTGTCTTCGGATGTTGGTGTATCTCTACATCAATATCTTTTAAGGCGTGTTGTCGGTATAGTGTCTCCTTCCAGCGACCAAACTCTAACATACAAGAAGCGCCGAGATGTTCACGGCAGTCGCGTCTCTTCTCCAGACGGTTAAACAATTGGTGACAAACTAACGCCCGACCATTACGTACCCGACGCATAATCGGCATAAATTCCTAAGCGATCGCGAGAACGCAGAGATTAATCTGCGCGTAATTCGTGTGTTATGTTCGGTGTCTTCATGATCTTTTGTAACCGTTTCCTGGCAAAAATTAGAGTTACTTTCTCATACATCTTTAAACCACACAACAACCTTGCTCTTTAATATATATCACTATTTTCTTTCATCTTTTTTATTCTAGCTTCTTTTTTTCAACTTTTATTAGATAATATTCACTAAAATCGATAATTATATATCTAATACTAGTAAGTAGTTTACGTCCAATTTTCCTACATATCGACTATTCATTTTGTTTTCGATTTCAAACAATCACATTAAAGATAATGACATAGATTTTGTTGTAGTAATATATAGTAGAACAATTATTCGCATACCACGACTGATAAGAATTTTGGGACTGAGTCAAAAATATACGTTGTATTGAGGTAATATTATCCATCTACCTGACCTCTCGTGAAATTAATACCAAAATTATCTAATTCCTGATTTAAGTCTTTCAACTACTAACAACCTATATCCTCAACCAAATTTCTTATAATATACTGTGAATAAACTTTAACACACTATCAACACGCTGTCGAGAACTAATAGTCTTATAGATACTAGAACATATAACTCAAATTGGCGATTTTCGCAGAGATTAAAAATGCTCACTGAAGCAGAAGATTTCTCGATTAGTATCTTCTCTCTATTCTGTAATATAAATCCAAACTCTAGGCATGATTCATAACAGCAACGAACAATATTGTTCAGGATCATAATATCAGGTGCATACAAGGATTATTAATGTATTCTCGGTCTCCGCAATTTCTAACTCTCTAAAACTCAATTTTTTTCTACTCACTACATTTCTCAATCTGTCTCTTTTATATATTAGACATACGTGTTATTTTTCTATTCTATAAGAGGTCTTCAGCCGCACTATTAACTGTTTAGTAAAGTAGAGGAGCATAAATGTACTTCTATTACTCTCATTTCATTTTTCGATTTAACATCAATGTTCCGGATATTCATACGACAGCAAAGAGATTCGTACCTGCCACATCTAGCCAACATTAGTAATTCAACTGTAGTCTTACGTTTGGAAAATTGCTGAAGTAACTAGAAAAACTCATGATTAATAATATCATTTTCTGTGAAGTAAAAATTATGTCTAGGGGTGAGAGTGTAAACGACTCTTATATTAATATCTAATTTCTTAAGTTCTCATCTCTCTCTTCACACAAAACAACAGTTCAGTGGTGTGGAGGGCTTTAATAATATCATAGGTATATACATAGAATTGCGTTACTTATACAACGCTTAACATCACATCATACTAAACAAAATTATTATAATCATCTAGCGAGTATTTCAATATCGCAACGTGCCTATTTGATGTCCTAATTTCACTAACCCTCGAAGTCTTAAATAGGTTTTTTACCCATCACAATAGTGAAATTTTATCTGAGTAAATTTTCGATTAAACTCAAACTATTTCCTATAACCTTTAAACATCTGTATCTAGTATGAAGTATTCAGTATATTTTACTTTCATCATAAAATCAGAATTTAAGGAATTAAGAAAAGTTTAAGACTTTCTAAGAATATAAAAAACTAACTGGTTTCGGATTATCGTGTCGAGTTTACTTTCTCGAGTAATCTTCCACTCATAGAAGTACTAGCGAGTAAGTGACTTTTCTTAATTGTTATCGTATAATCTAATAATAGTGATAATAAGACTATGGTTGAAATTTATTCTTTCAGGTCGTCTACTTACTCGTTTCGATCGCGACGTATAGTTTAAATTAACATTTACGTATGTTTCGATCACGTACAATTTATTTACGCATATCAGAAAATTTATTTTAGTAATATATAATTGCCAGATTGAAAGGTGATCTTGATTTCAAAAATCGACGTAACAATACATTTCCACTTCTTGTGGAACTGTTAATACCCGTACTCTTCGTTTTCTTTCGAGGTCCAACCACGATAAAAAATCAGTGTGCGACACGGCCTGACACGAGATTTTCTGAGCGTATTAAATAATAAATAGTAAAATATATGAAGTGATACCGCCAAATTTTTTTTTCTACTGACTATATATTTATATTATTTATATAATACTATATAGTTAAACAATATATATACATGAGAAAGTTCTTCTTTATAATAGATATAAAAAAGGTATTCCAATCTCAGATGATTATCAACACATATAGTATAATCATATAATTAGGTAGTTATTTTTCGACGATCGCTTAATTGAGCGATTGAACTCCATTTGTCGAAATCATTTATATAATTACTTGACGAATAATTCATCGACTTCTTAAAACAATATGATAAAAAATATAATGTCAAATAACTCCTCTAATATATTATATTAGACAAAAAGAAAAGCTCAGATGACTAGTAATAGTATTATAATTACAGGGCTGGTATCGTCTGCTATATATGTTTTATGATTAGTTTAATAGGAAATTGTGCCATTGTTCTATATATATATTCATTAACTAATAATATATAACTAAATACGTTATAATATATATTAATATATAATATATATAATAATATATATATATATATTATATATATATATTATTATAATAACTATCACAGATATCACTAATCTTACTCCTAATATATCTAAGTGCATACTTAAATTCGTAAAAAATACTTATCGATTTAACAATTTATGTAACTTATTTTGTATATGTAGGATCTTTTATTTTAGCCAACTTATGCCTTACTATATCGTACTCTATCCGTAATCATATTCTCATTCTGAACACGTTTCACATATAGGAGTTAACGAAGGTTTATACCATTAAAGCGATCAATCGCCAATCACGTTAGTCGTTTTTCTCTAGTTCCTTCGAAAGGTCCGATTAAATCTCACTCATAAGCCCTCCTCTT
>JABUQX010094488.1:22500-39444 GCA_015478945.1 Trachelipus rathkii | reverse complement strand
AGGAAATGACAAGACGAGCAGATGTATGATTGATTGAGTTTTAATAAAGCGTTTATGGAGGTATAGTTCCAAGATGGAGGAGAGCGGAATAGTTACCCTTTATATAAGTAAGGAGAAAAGGGAACTGTAAAATCTATAGGGGAATAAGTTTATTGAGTGTTTAGGAAAGATATATGCTATTTGGTTGAAAACGAGTGCGTCGAGTGACTGATGGGCTGATTGGTGAAGAACAGCGTTAGAAGTGGTAGAAGATGTGGGGATCAAATCTTTACATTGAAACAAAAATGATTGAGAAAATGAGGAGAAAGAAGAATAAATTATATTTATGTTTTATGGATTTGAAACAGGCTTATGATAGAGTTAATAGGAAGCTTTAGGCAGGTATTAGTGATATATTGTGTGGTGTAAGCTTCTGAATGGAATTCAAAAGTATGTATGAGACGATAGTGAAGGTGTGTAAGAATAAATGTGTCAATGTGATTGGTTTAGATTAATAGCGGATTCAGTGAGACAGGGTTTTTATGTCTCCTTGGTTATTCAAAGTGTATATGGATGGGGTTATTGAAAGAATTCGAGTGGGGATGCAGAATATGCGTGTGTTAGTATGATGGAAGAATGGAGAGATGGAGGTGCCCTACTATTATGATGCGGTGATTTTGGTTTCTGTGTGGCGAATCTGAAGAGATTTGAGAGGATTGGTAGAGATTTGGCAGGTTATGTAAAAGGAGGGGTTTGAAAGTAAACGTTAGATAAGCAGTAGGTTATGGTTGTGAGTAGGACAGTCCTCAGTGTAATTATGTTAGATGATGAGCAAGTGGAACAAGTGTACTGAGTTTAAACTATTTAGGGCATGTGTTGGATGAGAAGGAAACACGGATGATGCAGATGTAGTAGGAAAGTTGTGAGAATTTTAGGCAGGAAGTTGCCGGCTGCAATTTAAATCGCTGGAGTGAATTGTAAAGGACAAGTCTGAGTGCGCTAGAGGTCTTACATTGAGGGTATGTTGTTACCATGTGTGTATTGTCTGTAGTGAGACTATGCGTCTGGATAAAGAGAGTATAGATCTAAATTCAATGTGTTCAGATGGACAATCTTAGGGCATGCTAGGTGTGAAAAGAATTAATAAAGTGAGGAATGAACGTATTAGAGAGTGGTGTGGTGTGAAGAAAGGGGTAAATGAGAGGAGAATAAAATGAAAAGTATGTTGAATGGTTTGGTCTGTGAAAGGGCATAATGATTAGTCGGCTTGGTTAATAGCTGATGTATAGTGGGAGTGTGTTGGGAACCGACCGGCTGGAGAGACCGATGTGAAAGTGGATTGAATCGGTGAACGAATGTCTGAAGGAGAGAAATGTGAGTTTGGCAGAGGCGAGAATAAAGGTGCATGAGAGGAGAGAATGGCGGGGTTTTGTATGGGGGCATGGTTGTGGCCCACCTGGGCCAGGGGATGCCTTACATTGACGATTTACCATAGTGAGGGTCCGTCGCGGTCCCATGAAGCTCTAGGGTGGATTTCTGTCTGTGACGAGTTCTCACTAATTAATGGTACAGTAGGGGGCGGTAAGGCTGGGCTTTTCTTTTCGACTTTTGCATATTCTTCTACTGCTTTTCTTTTCGATTCATGACACGCACCTTACCCCCAGTCTTGGCGAAAGAAAAGTTTAAAGGAAAGAAAATATATATATATATATATATATATAT
Source organism: Trachelipus rathkii (assembly GCA_015478945.1). Classification (NCBI taxonomy): domain Eukaryota; kingdom Metazoa; phylum Arthropoda; class Malacostraca; order Isopoda; family Trachelipodidae; genus Trachelipus; species Trachelipus rathkii. The sequence goes on along the minus strand of JABUQX010094488.1, from coordinate 37,743 downwards.
ATATATATATATATATATATATATTATATATATATTATATATATATATATATATAATATATATATATATATATATATATATATATATATATATATATATATATATATATATATATATATATATATATATAATATATATATATATTATAATATTAATTACAAATATTTTCAACAAGTCTTGGTCATTCAAATACATCCCCCCCCCTTCCTCTTGGAAAAAAGCAATAATCATTACCCAAATTAAAATCCAATGAAAAGATTACTGGCTATTTCAAAAAGATTTCCCGCCTCTCCTCCTTGAAGATGTTCTATTGGAGGAAGATTCATCCTCACCAAAATCCAGCCACCACTTTCATTCCCCAAACCCATCAACGTAACTTCAAAAATCACACTCCAACCTTAACAAGCACTAACATAAAACATCACCACATTAACCCAGTACACACAAGAGACGGAACTGATTTCAGCGAATAATTTCACCTGCGTTGGATCAAATCAGGATCCACAGTGAGGCATGTTCGGTAGAGGTCCGAAAGCAATGGCACGTGATGTAGGGAATGCAATCAGGTTTACTGGGCAGACACTTTAACACTCCTGTAATTCCCCAAATTAAAATGATTTTCATAACAAACACTACATTTATTTGCTATTTACAACCTCGCGTCAAAAACATACGTTATTTAACAAAATATCCTTATTTTTACCTCTATCAACCCTCGGAGTTACACAGAGTACGCACGCACACATACATAATATTAGAATACCCAAAATCTCCGGTTACGATGTAACGACGCGTCAAACAACATAACGTGGTTTACCTTACATCATCATGCGTAACTTTGAAACGAAGCGTCATCCAACATAGCTTATTTAACAATAAATATGTTCTTATCGTTTGCTCTATCAACCCTCCGAGTTTGTCGCAGAGGTTTTGAATGAGCCTAATATATTATATATATAAATATATATATAATAATATATATATATATATATAATATAATATATATTAATATATTTATATATTATATATATATATTATATAATATATATATATATATATATATATGATAGATGGGATGAAAATTTGTTTTTATCTCATCTAAACCTTACTATTGCATCTTCTTTCTTTATAAATAAGGTTACCATAATTTCAGAGCGAAATTTTACAGGGACACCACGACTATATATATATATATATATATATATATATATATATAGTATACATATATGATATATATAATTATATATATATAATATATATATTATAATATATTAATATATATAATGATATATATATATATATATATATATATATACAGTACGTATTTAGGGGGGCCAGGGGCCATGGCCCCCCCCCCGAATTTTTTTAGAACTAAACATTTTTAAGTATCATATCCGTAATAATATAAAATGGCAAGAAAGTTAAATTAATTTCTATATAATTTCGTTTGCCCGCTGGTCTCAGGAACAAATCTCGTAAGTCATTAGTTAAAACTAAACTTGGAAACCATTCAGAGAAAATGCAACATTAGAATTTTCAGCAGATTTTTTAAGAATGTGTAAAAGCGGCATTCTGAATCTAACTAGTATTGAAATTGCGTACCAAGAATTAACAAATTCCCAAAAAATACGACCCAATATGCGCTGCTTCATACCGATGACATATAAACGCAATCAAATAAATACGGTTAAATGATTTTAATTCATCATTAGGAAATAACATTTAACTGTGACTTATACTTTGGACAAAACCGAAACCGCCGTTATTAATGATGCCATATGAGGAAGATAAAAGAATTGTGTAATATTTTACAAGAAGAATCTCGAAAATCGCCAAATGAACGATTTAGTAAAAGCTAAATGGTTAATTATAGAAGTTGAAATGGCCATCCATGCACAGGTCGCCCAAAAACGCAAATTAGAATGACTAGTTTCTTGTTCGCAGTCACAATTCCAAATATTTTTACATCTTGTTGAAAATACTGGCAATTTTACCCCGTGTTTAATGCTTCCAGTAAAAAAGAAGCTTTTCAACATTAAGACTTCTGAGAACCTACTTGAGAAATACAATTGAGAGGATGAAAGACTTTATTGGACTTACCCTGTCCTCCTCTACTTACATCGAAATATTGAAATAAATATTGGAAGGTGTTATCTCAGACTTCGCTCACTCTCCTGTCAGGCGATTAAATTTAACAATGTATTAGGTAAGAGATATTTAGTGATCTCATATAAATATTTAATAATATATATATCTATTATATAATATATATATATATATATATACTATATATATATATATATATAATATATATATAATACTAATATAGTATATCTATATTATATATATATATATATATTAAAGAACGATTTTTGTTTGCCCCCCCCCCCCAAAAAAATTCTGGATACGACACTCTTATATATATATATATTTATATATATATATATATATACTATAATAAAATATATAACTCCTACTCAAAGAGTAATATATATATATATATAATATATATATATATAAATATATATATATATATATATAATATATATATATATCTTCTTTCTGTCTTTCATAATAATGAATTTGCCAGAAATTTTTACCTTACCGCAGTTTTTTTTGAAACGTACTGCTTTAAAAGTTCTTCAAACCTCAAATTAATTTTTGATTGTAGCTGCCTTATTTTACAGAGGAATTATAATTATTCTTTTTCAAAACAATTTTCCTTTAAACATATTTCAGATTCATTGAACAACACTGTTTAAATTTTCGTCAATAAGATTAAATATCGAGTTTGCAAAATATTTTCAAGGATAGTGATTAAATTGTGAATATATTAATATTATACTATATATATATATATTATATATATATATATATATATATATTATTTATATATATAGTATATATATTACTATATTCTATATTATATATAATATATATATATTTATATTATATATATGTTATATATATATATATATATTTATATATATAATATATATATATATATATATATATATATATATATATATATATAATATATATATATATATATATATATTATATATATATATATATATATATTATATCAGTGGGCGACTCCAGTAACTTTTTATCTACTCTCTCTCTCTCAGCTCTCTCTTCTCTCTCTCCTCTCTCTCTCTCTATACATATTATATATATATATATATATATATTATATTTATTATATATATATTATAAATTATACTATCATATATATATATATATTATATATAATTATATATATTATATATATATATATATAATATATATAATATAATATAATATATATATATATTACAGTTGTCAACCACCACTATTCAAGGAGGGGTGTTGCACACATCAGTTAATTCATCAAACTAAACGCAAAACTACGCAATGAGCACAGGACCCAGGCTTAAAAGTGAGGAAGATTAAAATTCAGCAGGAAACAGAGAAGAATGAAAGAGAATTCCACAGACAGAGTGGCAGGAAAGAAGGAAGGACCGCAGCGAACAAGCCTGGATTTACCAATATCAACACAAACTCATGTCGCCGACACAGCACCCCTTGTGCTACAGGCGTCGTAAAAGTAGTGGTACGCGAGTGTAGAGTCCCGCGTAGCACCTGGCGCTACAGTACCTATAGAAAAGGGTTAAAGCACCAACATCGCGCACCAAAGAGCGCCGCAAAGAGAACTGGAAAGTGCAGAACAGCTTATAAGCCTTTTGGCCTTGACTCGACCCTATTCCAAAAGCCGGTGAAACCAGAGCCCCTCCAGATATGAGAGCATACCATACAAGGCGCGAATGAGGCCCTCTGTATTGCGGACACTGAGAAAGAAAAATAAGTCTCGCAGGCCTAAACAGAACTCCCAGTTTCTTTGAGCCCCCTAGCAACCGCTGTGATGTGAGGTTTCCAAGACATTTTTTGTTTATGTTAAGCCAAGGATTGTTATATTGTCAACAGGAGAGACGAGAGAACCGTACAAAGAGATAGAAATTAAGAGAAGGTGTCTTAGAGAGGGAAGTTTGCAGAAGTTGGTTTTTTAAGAATTGAATTTTCACCAAGGTTGAGGACGACCCCACCCGGAAATTCTTTCCAGGTCAGCGAGAATAGAATCGAAAGATTAAGACGAGAGGCAAATCTAGAAGTAAAAGAGGAGCAGAATTGAAAGATGGGAAGAATGAAGGGTCGAAAGTCTTATCGGCATACGAGTGGTAGAGTTAATTCAGGTTGAGAAGAGCATTAATGAAAAGTAGGAATAACAGTAGGAGATAAGACAAAACCCTGAGGAACGACCACTATTGAAAGAAAAAAAAAAAAGAAGCAAAAAATCAACAACAGCGGATATTGAGCGATTTGAAAGAAACTAACATAAGGTAAGCAAAGAGAAGGAAGGAAACCCAAGGAGGGAGCTTGGAGAGCAGTGACCGTGCCATACCCGGTCAAATTCCTTGGATATTGTCAAGCGCCACCATCACAAGTCTCCCTGAGGGCGGTAAAACCAACTTAAATCCAGCTCAGATAGGAGAAGATATAATCGCCATAGACCCGAGCGCCAAAAAGCCGTACTGGCGATTCGGAAAAGTGAATAGAGACTCCAGATGATCTGAAGAAATAGAGTTGAGTAGGTTTCAAAGATCTATAGATAAATACAAGTGAGAGCTATAAGGGCGATAGTTAAAGGATCAGAGGCGCTTCCTTTTTTCGGAACAGGTTGACCATGTGCTTTGCTTCAGCATCTGAGGAAATATTCAGTATTTGAGCATAGAGAAGATCAGTTGACGATGGCGGGTCAGCCAAAATTATATATATATATATATATAATATATATAATATATATAATTAATATATATATATATATATTATTATATATAATATATATATATATATCTAGACGATAAAGTATTAAAAAATATATGTTTATATAATATTACAACATAAAAATATATTAAATATATTAATATATCTATATTATATATTTATGATTATATATATTATATATAATATATATATAATATATTATATATATATTATATATATTATATATATATATATATATATTATAATATATATATATATAGTATATATATATATATATATATATTATATTCCATGTATTTATGATATATAGATTTATATTTATATAATGTCCATATCTGTATCATGAATATATATATTATAGTATATATTATAGATTTAATTTATTAATGTCATATCTGTATATAATTGAAAGGGTATTCCTTCTTAAATCGTTTCTTTTTTCTAACGTTTTCTGTAGTTCGATTCCAGGATTACTTTAATATTTAAAATCAATCTAAATTCACAGATGCTGTCTCCGCCATCCGATGGCATGAACTGCCCCCATTTTTAATGGGTTAAAAGCGTTATTTTAATAGCGGCTATTCTTCCCTTTTTCTTTTGAATTTTGCAGAAATAATTTCAATTTATTTGACCAACTTTCGCAAAAAATAGAGAATTTTTAATTGTAACATCACAAAATTTTGCAAAAATAAGATCGTTCCATATAAATGTTAACTCCGTGCGAGCACGAGTAGCACGAGTGGAGGAGTCGCCTTCTTGGGGGGAATAAATTATATATATAGATATATATATATATATATAATTATATTATATGATATATAATATATATATATATATATATTATATAATATATATATATATATATAAAATATATTATATATATATATATATATATACAGAGCTGGGCGCCTATAATTTTTTTTGAGTGCGCCTGCGTCTTATGGCCATAATGCCCGACCTAGTGCCTTAGCCCGCCTTTTTTTTTATATGGGGCCCGGCCTATATTTTTGGTCACATTCAAGCGCCTAGCGCCTGATGCGCCTAGCGGCCTAGTTGCGGCCTTGCTGGCGCCTACGACTTTTCCGCCGGCTGGTGATGTTCGCTAAATTTATTTGCAAAGTAAACTTTAGTGCAATAATAAAAGCATGCTTTTATAAGGAAGAAAAACACATTTATTAATTTTTGTAATTAAAACACCGTAAACTAATATCTACACGTCCTCTTCCTCCTCCATGTCTTTGTGGTCCATGTTTTTCCCAGGAGGTTCAGCACGAGCGCTGAAGAAGTTGAAAATTTTCAGAGACATAGTTGCCAATATATTTGTAGTTAAAAAATACTGAAATAGTTATATATATATATATATATATATATATATATATATATATATATATATATATATATATATATATAATATATATATATATATATATATTATATATATATATATATATATTATTACGTTATATATACTATATATAGGCGGTTTCAGGGTGCTGCGTGGGCAGGATAGTTGGTGCGGTGCTACGCTGCTGAGAGGGCAGGGCATAACGCTTAACGAGAATAATAAAAAATAAAGAAATAAAACATAAAATGAAAATAATTCAATAATAATAAGAATAATAAAATAAAATAAAACAATAAATAAATAAAATAATAATAATAATAATAATAATAATAATAATAATAATAATAATAATTAATAATAATTAATTAATAATAATAACAGCGTTAGTCGGTTCGGTTCAATCGAACACCTGTTCGATTGGCCCAATCTCGCGTTAGGCTTAATCTTCGCTCGGAATTGGGAAGCCGCAAAAAACGCGTTAACCCGCTTTATTTAACCCTTGCTTACTCGGGGGAGATACCCGCCTAGAATCAACCAAGCGACTTGAAAACTCACCGGTAATCCAGTTTAACATTACCAAATAGAACATATACAAAGTTTCATTACGTATCCAACCATCTTCGAGAAACGGCAGGGGCGACCTCCGTAATCCCATAACTATTTTTATATATATATATATATTTTTATATATTATACTATATATTAAAATTATATATATTTTTAATTAAATTATATATTATACTAGAGATGAGATATTCAACTACTTATACTATTTATGTGTGAGATGATATAAATTTATTATCAGTCGTATATATATATATAATACGTATTACTAAGCGACAATAAATCATATTTATAATATAGGTCATTTTGATATATAATACTATAAGTTTGTTTTTACACTTGTGTTGCTTAATAGAAATGATACAAGTTCTGCTCACGGCCTTCTAATCTCTAACTGTTTAAGGTAAAATAAAATATATATTTTTACTTTGTTCATAGGCGCGGCTATAGGCGCAAGAGAAACTTGGCTGGCTCCTTTTCCTAGTCACGCCTTTCTAAAAGAGACTACACCTAGGTGGCGCTCAGTTTCACGCCTAACGAATTGGATAGAGTGCTTCAAAATACGTGCGCACAATTAGTGCGTATACGGCTGCAAACCGAGCTCAAGAAAGCTAACTTTGGATTGGCGCAATTATGCGTCCACTTTGATAGACTTGAGAAGCTTACCATAATTACTGAAAAACTCTTAGTATTTTATAAATAAAGTAGTCAAATAAATATCATAATTATTTACTCTATCAAAAGAAATAATTACTCATGAGATATATTTATCCTCATCTGAGTAGTTATAATATAATATATATATATATATAATATATAATATATAATATATATTTTTTTTTTATATATTATATAATATATAATATATAGTATATATATATAATATATATATAGTCTATAGTTATATATATTATATATAATATAATATAGGGTGAGTCGGGAGGAACGGATCAAAAAACTCCTGGAGCGGATTGTACACAGACGGTAATAAATAAAAAGCCTCTTATGTTCTTATCGGAATTTCATTTGTTTCCTTTTTTTATAGCGTCTTGAATAGAGGATAAAATGGTCAGTAGTTCAAAATAAGAAAGCTTTTTAGTTTGCACAATTTTATATATAAATGTAGTCGAAAAATACCGCCAGTGCATCCACTAAAACATTATACGGCTTTGTCCTACAAAGCTAATAATAATTGTCGAAAGAGTAAATGAGCAAATCGACGATGTACGAAGCTTATAAGTAGTATCATATTAGAAACCAAAAGAATGATCAACGTGCTTACATTCCAGAAGATAATTGATTTATACTGTTAGTGCCATACTTGCTAATTGTCATCAGCGTATTATTGACTCCAGTGTTATTCATACAATGTTCATTTTTCAAGTGATTCATGTTTACCACTATAAGTGTGTTACAAAATTGACTCTGAACCCACATTCACTCCTGAAATGTGAAAATATTTGTGTTTCTGTTTCTATGCGTTTTGGCATTATGGGAGTGATGGCTTTTACCAATGCTGATGTGTAAGGAATATCTGTCAGTACTGGTGTTACCCCACTATTTCACAGACACACAATCCTAATTAAAAATCAAACGTTATTATCTATCTCAGCGTGTTTTTCACAACATAACTGCGCGCATAAAAAGAGCTGGAACACTATTCTCCAGTTGTTAGGTTATAACGATCACGAAACGAAGACTCCCCCAGCTTTACCTCTGGTTTCATAGGTATACAAATGGCTACTTAGATATATTTTTGACTAGTATTTAGATAGTGAATGATGTCAACTCTACCAGCTCACGCGCAATTGCTACTCGAAGTTTGACTATTCGGCACAAGGAAGAGTAAAAATAAACTACAGCTCTTGAGGAGCAAGAATGTGAGTAACCAATCTACCATGTTCAGAGAGAGAGAGTGCCATACAACCTTACAGGCGCGAGGAACTGTCATGTGTTCAAACGTATGTAATTTTCTCAGCTGAGGAGTTAAAATATAATCATTGAGTGTATTAGCATATTCGCGTACTACTTTCGCAAGGATTATGAAGCTAAAAGTTGTACCGGGCTGAATTACGGCATTAATAATACTAGCCAATCAGTCCATGGTGTGGGCAAACGAAAAATCCACGCAACAGTTGGAGGCAATTTTCAACATAGTTTCCGGTTAAACGTTGTGGTTGCAGTCATGGTCGATGGTTAATTAATTAGCACCTTTCATATTGAGAATCCCCTTCACAGGAAACCACTATTTTCAATTTGTTCTAAAATGAATACAGGAACTGATTAGCAGGATGTTTCCTTGCGGAAAACAATCAACATAATGCAATTGTACTTTCAGCAATGATAGTAAATATCGAATCAACCCTCACATTTCGCTCGGCAGTCAGGGCAACATTTGGACGGATTGTTATCCAGAGCGTGGATTGTCTCAGGTGGTCCCAATTAGTTGGCTCCAAGATTTCCAACCTCACAATAATATACTTCAGAATTTCAAATCTCTTAATGTAGCTGGTTCCAGCTGACGAATTGCTATACATAGAAAAGTGAACACTTCGGATACACTAATTGTAACCGTATCTACAAAGAATTGCGAGCAGCCGTTTATTTAAGAAAGAACATGAAACAATCATGAGGAAGCAACAGGCCACCCTTCCGGATTAGCCGAAGAGCCGTAAATCGTTTTAGCAAGTTCCAAATTGGGCGGGTATTATTAACTGGAACATTATTAAGAATATACACATAACTTATAGGTAATCCAGTATATACGGTTAATGTTTATGATAGTTTGTTTAATTGTTCATTACGTAAATAAAATAACGATAAACAAAATGAAATAGATGGGATAAGACGCTATATTGTATTACTTTTCACATATATCATCCTGAATGTAATTCAAATCCGCTTCTCTGAGTTTGGTCCTTCTCAGCCAGGTTCAGTTGTTTACTATCATATTTATAAATATTACTGCTTTGTCACGATATATTACTACATATATAGTAAATTATAAGTATTATCATACGTATATTATAAGTGATATATATAAAACTTCAATATCTGTGAGTATACATATATATACTTATATAAACAATAAAGTCGCTAAGTTTATATATTAAAATATGCAAGTTATATAACATCTATAGTGAAACATACGTATTATATATATAATTATTACACAATTCAGTTATGTCTATCCTTATATATTAAGTATGTATCACAATGCGACATATATAATTTTGTATATTATCATTATATTATCAGGGTAATAATATGTATAGTATATATCTTAGTTAAATAGTATATTTTTCATTTATATATAATATGAGCTTGCTTTTCAAAATACTCCCAAAACGTTGCGGTAGAGTATGTCAAAAATTTTATCCTACTGTGAATAAATATATCTCTAAACCAAATTCAAGATCTTCGCTCGTTAAATACATTGTCATCGTGGATATGCTAATCTGGCTTCTGGTTTATCTGCTCTACCTTCCCTACACTCTATATTTAACAGTTTCGTCAATGTTATATATGTCTAAACTGAACTTTGGGACCTCTTCATTCCTCTCCCTCGCTTGTTTACACTCACAGATTATATAAAATATGATGTTCTATCACGGTTTGCTAAATCTGAAACTAAGTCTTGTTTCACAACACCTTTCCTTTCTTAATTACTACGCTCAGACTGTTCCAGCCTATTACCATCATTCTTCTATTCTCATTCACCTCATTAAAATGTCTCTTTTTAGCACTTTCTGAATTTCAACACTAAAAAAAACACGTGGACATGCTGCTGAAAATATATCAAGCCTCCTAGTGTCTGAGAATTTTTTTTCCAATCATTACTTCAACCCATTTTCTCCTGCTGAAAGAATCATGCACATTCAGCACATGTGGCTGAAGTATAGCGTAAAACTTTCACGGAGTCAACAAATTCATATATATCGTCATTGCAATATTACCTATAGTTTTAATCTTCGAGCAAAAAGAGATTGTGAAGAAACATTCTTAAAATCCTAATATTAATCTTTTCTAAAACTGAGCCTGTTATTGGCTTCACTTGTCAAGGAGAGACCGAATAGACTGGTGATCTTCTTTTTCATTACTCTCCGAACTATCTTAGTCCTTTTGCCTTCTTCTTTTTTACGTCTCATACATATTCGAAGGCTTTCGATGATAACTCGTGGCATAAAATTTCCGCTGTAAAATTTCTAAATTATTCATTGAATTCACCACCATTTCGGACTGATTATCGATCTTCTTTCTCGTACTGTAACCTTCTCTTGAACTCCGCTTCAGTCGCTTTCTCTGGCTACTATTTTTAGCAATAGCCACCCTAATTCTTTCATAAATCAGTCATTACCTTATTTCTATATAATGCTGTTCCTCAGAAATTACCTCTTTTCGTATATATCTGTTATTTGGCTCCTCGCTTATCTGCTTGCTTGATAACTCCTACCATCTCATTCCATTGACTCCTTCCCATTTTAGAAAACAGCACGACTCTCAGTATAACAGAACAAAGTAAGCTTACAATTGATATAGCTAGGGAAGATTTGAGGTAACCGGACCAGCAACAGAACATGATCTTACTCGTACCTATATGATCATATATATATATTATTAATATATAATATACTATATAATATATTAAATATATAATATATATTTATATATATATATATATACGTTATATATTTTATAACAAACTTTTATATGCTATGTAGCTCCTAAATAAGTTATATAGTAAATTATATGTTATGAGTAAAGAAAGCACATGGTCAATTGTAAATACGACAATTTATAACTCTGTGCTTGTTTAGTCTCTTACTTGAGACCTATCTATCCACAACCAAACCATAACGAGTATTATCTTCTTTAAAACAGAACTCCTTGCTATTCACCTTATATACTGTTAATCATTAATATTCTGACCGTATTAACTTTATCTGCTGTTTAGTTTCGTTGTCATAGAAGAACAAAAAACATTATGTTTAATCTTCATAACATGTATATTCCTAAGGAAATGAATTGGTTCTGATTCGCACATAACTCGGGTAATCTACATTATCACACCCAGTTGATAGACGCGTCTGATAATAGAGGCCTTTGTTCCACCTTGTATAGAAAATATTAATTCACAGATCTTGGAATGGTTCCACAAACGATATTCATCACCTGTATAGATAAGAAAGTTATAGCACGTAATTCATTGACAGAGTCGATAAGACCTAAGATCTACCTAACTAACTCTCTCCATCTTATCTAGCGGTCTAAACTGCTGGCATACACTCTCCTTATTTCTATTGTATTATTTACGAGATATTGAATTGACGTACTAGTTCAATATATTCCATACATGGTCCCCCTTCTTTGAGGAGATTCCTAGCGACTCTGTATTTAACACGACGGTATCAACATATAAGCGGCTAATAAACATAGGTCAATTCTGAAATAAACATCCGATACAGTTTATTGGTGAACAAAAATTAATCAAATGGTTAAAAGAAATAAGTATATATAATATATGTATAATATATACAGTAGATGATAGATATTTGAGAATAAACTCATCTCTCTTCTCTCTCCATCTCTCTTCCATTCATCTATCTTACCTCTCTCTCTCTTACTCTTCTCATCTTCCTCTCTCCTATCTCTCTCTATCTCTCTTTACTGCTCTCTCTCTCCTTACACACACATACTCACTTATATTTATGCCAATTTATATTCAGTCTCACGCCTTCCATCGACTGCAGTATAGGTGGAGATACGACGAATAATTTCCGATAGATAGATAAGTGAAGAGATACGGTATATATATACTAGATATTTCCACATAGATCGTCTACTGTTCATTTCTTATAAGGTATATTCTAACATTTACAAGCATCTAAAAATAAGAACGTATCATATTAGATTAGCAAAAATGCTTCAAGAATTAGTAAATATATATATTCTATAGTTTTTGATTATTGAACTTCCATTCACTTTAATATGAAATTCGACCAATATTTTTAATTAATTAAATACCATTATAGAGAAGTAGATTAGATTAAGTATTAGAGTAGATTTAGAATGCATGACTTTATTTCTTTAGATGAGAGATACAATAGATATTGAACTTATTCTTTGAGAATTAATAGATATGATATTAGGATTAGAATTATAAAGAATAAGAGATGTTCTGATTTATTTCTTTAGATGAATCATATAGATATATTACTCTTTAATCTTTGAATTGATGAAGATAGATAGATAGAGAAGATAGAGATTGACTTTATATCTTTAGAGAAGATCAATTCAGAGTATACTTATTATCTTTGAATATATTGGAAGATAGTAATAGATAGATATAATAGATAGATATAGATATAATATAATTAAAATAGTATTAATTAGATAGATCTAAGATAGTATAGAATAGATATTATATATAGAATCAGAATTATATATAGATAGGTATAGATTAACAGATAGATAGATAATATAGAGTTAAGAAAGATAGATATAGCTTAAGATCATATTCATTTATTAGTATCATGTGACCGCCAAGGAAGTTTCTATTTCAAGATTTGATGGCGTTGAAAGTGAAAGAGTGGCCTATGTTACACTTGAGAAGATAGATTAAGATAAATATTAAATAAATTATAATTCATAACATGCAAATAATTTGATATTAGATATATAAGAAAAGGTGAATATAATACCGCATGTATTCATATATAATAATGAAGATAAGTAAAAATGATAAGAACCTGAGGTAAAGATAAAGAATATACGAATGAAATATCATAGAAAAGGAGAACGTCGGGTTGAAGATCAACAGTATCGATGTACGTATCAGATGGCACTGATAGTGAAAAAAATCAATATTGTATTTTTTTCAGCTGATTTTACAGTCTAGAGTTTTTTCACCTTGATTTTTGTTTCACAAAAAATCATGTGAGTGTATGGTGATGTGTGGTCATAGTATATATTAGCATACTTTATTTATTCCTTTATATAATATTATTTATTATTAATAATAATATTGGATTTTCAGCCTATATTTAACTTCAACTTCCGTGATATTTAATTGTGGCAAAACCGATTAATATAAATAAATAACAATAATTAGAATATAATATATATATCATAGCATAAGGCTTAACTCGTTTCACAATTACCTACTATACGCTTTAATAAAAATGTTATCAACAATTAATAGCAATCATTCTCGTGTGCGAGATGAGAGATGTTCTTATATTTATATTTCTGAAATTTATAAAATAATAATTAAATTATTACAATTTATTCATGATTATACATAAATAATAAACAATTCTAATAGTAAGATTTTCCACTCACTTAAATGGAATATATATTAATATAATTGTTGTACATAATAATAGACTATAAGCTCCAATAAATATATTTATATAGTTTATATATATATATATCTCAGAAGTGAATATTTAAATAATGATCATAATAGAGGAGTTGAAAGTAAATAATAAATAATTTAACATTAACAAACAATTCATTAAAAAAAATCTATAATCAAGCGAATCTGTTTGAGGTTTCTACATCAAAACATTATGCCAGAGAGATAATAATAAGTAATTTCTCACTAATAATAAAAATAAAATATCCTAATAAAAAATAATCACTCAAAATATTCATAAATTATTATTATTTTCTATCACAAAAAAATCCTAAATATATAAAATACCAATACCTTAATATAAGATTTAACAGTATATATATATGTAATCTACCATAAACATATAAATATCAATTTAATCTTACAACAAAATTTCAAATAATTTAAATCATACAATAATAGTGTAATTAAAATATATAAAATTATTATGTGAGTATCCAATAAGAATATATCAATTATAATAATAAATAACGATGTAATAACTATAAATTAGGTATAAATTATTATTCATATATTATACCTTGTTAAATTAATTAATTAAAATTATAAAATATAATATATAACTCAAACATTGCTACCATATTATAAGTAATAATCATCATCCCTCCATATACTACTATACATTAATATCTCATTTATTATAAGAGTAAAATAAATTAATAAAATTTCTATTGAAGGATTCTAAATTGAATTTATATTAATATCAATTAATCATTATAAGATTATAGAGTATATAAATGTTATATATCAATACACTAATACATAATACTATATATATGAGTTATTAATAATATAATATTATAAAAATACACAACTTATTTAGAAAATCATAGCAGAAATCTACTAACTTATGATATGTAATTAATTAAATAAAATTAAATTAATCTAAAATAATTATAACCTTCAAGAGTAAATCAATGATATACCAAGCATTATAATATATGTAATAATTTATTAAATAATTAATTTAATTAGTTATATAGTAATAATATATAATAATGATATATGTGTATTTAAAATAATATATAATTATATAATTAATAATATTAAATAATATATTATATATATAAATATATATATTAATGATATAATA
>JABUQX010094488.1:0-20000 GCA_015478945.1 Trachelipus rathkii | reverse complement strand
TATTGTAATTTTTAGATCCCACAATTTATTATGAAAACATTCGCCACTTTCAGTGTTAAAATATATTAACAATATTTTTTGTAATATTAACCAATATTGTATTTTTTATTTGTATAATTTTTTTTATGATCTTACTGAATAATAAACTAGAGTTTAGTATTTGCTTAAATTTAATCCTTATTTTAAAGAAAATATGGATTTAACTTGTATATAGTATATTTTCACCTATGTAGATAGATGTATTCTAATTATGTACTATGATTTTAACTATTTTTAGATTTAAATTAGAATGTATATATTTAACACATACAATATAATCAAAATTAATTAAATTTAATATTAAACAAAAATATTATATTTTAATTATATTTTAATATTATTATTATTATTTTTTTTTTTTTTGCAATTCTTACGTCATATATTTTTTGTTCGAAGCTTTATTCATAATGTTATGATATCAATGTAAAAATAGTTTTTTTTTATTTGTTATTATATTTTTTTTGTTTTGTTTTTTATGTTTAAAAATATTTGCTTCACAAAGGTTATAATTTTTAAAGGATATGTAGATAATTATAGTACAGCACAAGTACATTTATAAATATTGGTAGATATAAATATCTGTATGATCAATACATAAACATCCTTAATTAATTTAAAAAACGCAAACTTGGTTCTTGATCTCCACCGCTAATTATTATATTTTTAAATTTATAAATTTATGATAACATATATTCTATATATTAATCATAATATTTATATTATTTTCTTTGTTCTTTTTTATTTATTTAAGACATAAGAACATAGGAGATTATAGAGAGAGCTGAAATAGTAGCTTTACGATGCAAAGAAATATGAGGTACTTTTGACGAGTTTATGTGTCTGCTTAAGTGAGTTTATTTCTATACCTGTCTTATATGTCTCATATCTTTTTCCTTATTCCCGAGCTTCCACTCTAATTAATCTTCACGGGTCATATTACATGAAATATTGAAAAGGATTTAAATATGTGTATGTAACCTTATTTTCACCAAATTAGTCTTTTTACCACTTATAATATTAGAAAAAATTAATTTAATATCAATTGTATCATGATTTATTCTGTATCTGTCACTATATTATTATATATATATATTATATATAGTATATATAAGATAATATAATATATAATATATATATTATTATATAATAATATTATATATATAATTAATATAATATATATATATTAAATATTATATATATAGTTAATTAATATATATATATATATATATATATTAATATTATATATATATATATATATATAATTATATATATATAGAATATATATATATATATATTATTTATTATATAATATATTTTATAAATAGTAGATTTATCTCATATCACCCGAGCACCTTCTACCCACTGTATGTCTTCTTGAAATTATTGGGTTGCGTGTCGTCTCATTAGCTAAATCTGTCGTGAATACAGATATATATAGATACTAAAGGCAAATATATTAAATTTCGAGTAAGTCGAGTGAAGAAGATAAAACAAAAGTCCAACCTTAAGAATCTATAACCTACAAAACATATTAATTTATATATACCACTATATTATAAGTATATATCTCTTCTTGTCAGGTCATAAACTGTAAACCTATTCCACGCTGAGCAAGCGTCCTATGATCGGCGATAGGACATCCGTCACGTGACTATAATTGCTACACAAAATATATTACTTAGTTCTACCTACGTCAATATACAGGTCTCTGAATATCACAATCTTGGCAGCCAAATAGAAAGAACGATCCATACACCAGCCACTCATCTCAAATCTAATTTACGCGCGCGATTAAGCATTCAATCTGCATCTCATCCATATTAAATGCGATCTATTGGCTTCCGCTCATCTTACCGTATATAACTCAACAATTCTCCTCTCTTCCATCGGACTCTTCCATTTACTATGATCAAGTACTATGATCCATTTCGAAATCGAACAGTTCAATTTATGATATAAGATAAATTTATGTTTAATATATTGAGTCATGGAAAGATTTCAAATTATATAAAAAAATCAAATAACGAACAATATTAATTTTGTCTACCTCTAATAAAACATTCTTATCTATTGACGATTTCTATTATTTCTACAATAGCAAAAATGAACGTTATTGAGTATATTTACTATTTTATAGATTTATTTTATTATATATAATAATAATTTCATTTAAATTATAATATTTATAATAATAAAATAAATTACATTAAATAAATATATTATTGAATAAATGCATTTTTCATATATAGATAGATAGATAAATATCAAAATATAACAAATAAATAAAATAACAATTATTAAATTGTGCGGAACTTGACGAATAGACAAACTTTTTATATATTTAGAGTATCTACCAATTTCTGCACAAATTTTTTTTTAACCAGTGATTTTTAATTAACATCTTAATTAATGCTCGATCCAATCATTGTAATGATCATAACTGAAAAAAATGTTATTTTATATCTTTCAATATTAATGCGGCGATAATAATTATACTAAATTCAATGTATGCACCCTTGCTATTCCCATTTCCTATTGCTATATTTATACATACTATTTACCTAGTCACATATCTATTAATACAAACTATTTAAAAACATTTGACAAATACATTAACGAGCTTCGCAAGTACAAATTAGTGTAGCCCATTATATGAAGAGTGAATATTATAAGGTGATCATATTCATGAAATTGCACTAGACTGCGTAGCCCTCCGTCCAAAAGTGAAGAGAGGTAATCAGTCTGTTGATCAGACCATCCTTCTCTCTCGCGATCCAAATGAGACACGAAACAAAAGACATAGGTCACACAAAAGCACTTATTATGAGAAAAGTGAACAAAATAAATATGAACTTACATATTACTGACACATGATAAATGACAATTGACGGCATACTTTGTCTAATTATACCTCACTATAAAATATTACAAATAAGAGCTTCAAAATTTCCTCAATACATCAATGTTTTATCAAATATTAGCCCATCCTTAATGAAAAGCCGAGTACATAATTATGTTGCTAAACATCGTAGAAGCTCTCAAGTATGAGAGGAGTCCTGTTCATTGAATCCTTTATTTAAACAAATAAATTTTTTGCGAAAGTTTCGAACCTCCAAAAAAATTATTGACCCGACTCCGGCTCCACGGTCACTGCTCAGGACTCCGGCTCCCCTGCCCAGCTTATAATCCACAAAATCAGAGAGAGATCAAAACTGGCTCCTTATATAACCTATATAAAGTAACTAAAGAGTATGCATATATATGTATAACAATTGTTTCCTCCATCTTCAATATTTCCCATTTCCTTTGACCTGAATGCATTCATGACATGTGTTTAGACAGGTCTCTAAATTTTTTATTTCACATCTAGACATGTTGGCCCCTTTTAACTCATTAGTACCTTTGAGTCTGAAAATATTATTACAACCAGAGACGATGGCCCCGTACGGATAGAGTTTACAAGAGTTTTGCAGACTATACTGTTATATCCAACATCTTCATTGAATTTTCCCATTATTTTCATCAAAATTCATGATCTCTGTGTACGGGCCTCCAAAAATTTTTATTTTATATCTAGACATGTTTTTATTCATCAATAGGGTTAAGCTTTCCTGGTAATAAAAGTAAAAAGATGCATTAGGTGTTTTATCTTTTTATTAGTTCATTATCAAGAGTTGGCGTCCTTTGGGGTGTACGGTTATTTATCTACATATATGTATTTTTAATGCATTTTTTACATGATTAATCCTATAATTCACTGGAATAAATAAACTTGATTATGACAGACCTTGTATTTTTCACGCAATTTTTAATGATCTCTCCCATCCGATTTACAACTTTTTCCGGCTGAACGTAGTCCTGTATGTACGCTACACAAGCAATAATATTATAGGATAGATCTAAGGAGATATAGTAGAATAAGGTAGATAAGGAGTATATGGAGTAGCGGCACCTTTCATTTCTGATAAGAAATGCCCAACCAAGTAATTTTTCCATTACCGGAAAAAAAAACTTAAAAACAAATGATATGCAAAACGATAAAAAGAGTATAAAATAAGAGAAGATAAACTATTAAAAGAATGAAGTTTTCGAAGAGGGCTTTTACGAAGAGGTCATACTTAACAGTATTCAGGTGACTAAATAAATTTACTACTCTGATTAGAACTAAATAAGGCAATATAGATATATTTAATCGTATTACATGAAAATTATTATTATTGCATTGAATGTTGAGAGAAGAGGCATAGTTTTAATTTGTTTTTTTTTAATATTTTAGTAAAAGAATTGGTATATGAATATATAATATATATAATTAAGTATATTTAATTAAATATATATTTATATAAATTACGCGGGCAAAATCGTCATTACAAACTGATTGTTGACATCCATCAAGAAATCTTAACGCAACCGACTCTTTAAAGGAGAAAGATTTATCAATTTAGTGAAAAGACCATTGACTAACAGTTTCCACACACCCTTTCCAAGAAGGAGAAACGCGCTGTGCTGGATATTGGAATAAAGCACAACAGGACGATGGCCACTTACATGTACACAATGGAGACACATCAGACCTCCGTACACAACTGTATTGACGGGAAAGAAGATTGGTTACCGAACCCCGCGTCAAATATACGTTACGAGAGAAATGCGACAGTTAACGGGAAATAATGGGTTAAGCGCCCACTCCTGACATATAGATTGCCAGCAGCAAAACTACTTTGTTATGAATCCTATCTATTTTACTTATCCCTTATAATGAGTATGTTAAAATTCAGAATATATCACATACTATAAATTAGAGTGTGTTTAATTAGAAATGCAATATCATTTTTCATGAAAATTCATGGGAAAACACATCCCCAATAACATTAAGAATGCAAGAACTCTCTTACGTATCGCGAAGACACTCATCATCTACACAGGTGATAATTGCGAAACCTCCCAATGATTCTCCTTTCTCGGTTGTGATTTACTACCGTAAGAGGATTATGTCGGGTAGGTAGGTAGTAATAATCATCTCATTCACTACTTGGTAGATGATAGAAAATTGAGCTTTTAAGCAATTGAAGGCATAGCTTAGCCTAAAATGTTTTATCCGCCCTTATTTAAGATGAAAGGTTGGTTGCTTTAAAGCCACCTTCCATAGGTCAGCTATTTGTGATTGTGAAGTGTACATTTAAAAAAGAAAGAAAGCAATATGAAGAATGGCCGCATTTTAGTTTATAATGATGAAGTGAAAGCTAGAAAGAAATACATTAATTAAAACTAGAAAGAGAGTACTATTACTGTTATTTTTATATGATGAGTTGTCTGCCCTCTATAACTGCTGCAATAGAGGGGACTAAATAGGGGAAAAAAGGAAAGGTTACCAGAAAGACGAATAGATACGATACAAAAGAATGGAAGTTTAGAAATTCTAGTTCCAGAAATCCAATTCTGATTATTCAACTCTTCATTATCCCATTCCTTTCAAATTGCTTTCTCACTTTTGCATCTCTAATTTCCCTTTGATCAATATCAAAACTATATTTGCTCTTTATCTATTAATAGTTATTACCGAATAATCTACCAAATCTTCCCTGAATTTGACGCACCTCAATTTTATTAGTTGTCTTGCCTTCTTTTCCTCATGAAACTTCCGCATGAGTAGAATAAAATAAAGATACTGTAAATAGATTAGCAATTTAATCATTATACATTTGTCTTCTATAATTCAGAAGTGTATAACCTTCTCTAACACCAAAAGAAGAAGTACCTAGTAGTTAACTATGTTACAATTCCTATGCCCCATGTTTTCCGTAGCGAAATAATTAAAGATTGGTATCATTTGTTTAAAGAATTTTTTATTTTAGTAAAATGTATAAGTAAAATAGTGTATCAGATTATATTTATAAGGGATAATATAAGACGCATTTAATAAAAATATACCATTTTATACTATAGAAAGTAGATCGAAGTTATTTTTAGAGTGAAAAGCTGTATTAACTTATAGAAGGGTAGAAGGATGGTACGACGCGCGCCACGTGATGGCGGGAACTGTGTGCGTAAAAAAAAGAGCAGGGGGTTCACCGGCTACCTTGCTGTGGTTCGGCGGATAGTATTAAGCAGGTTTATGGTGATACGAAATTTTATTCCATTAATTTATGCTTCGGCCAACCCGAAAGTTGTAAGTACAGTTTAAAGATAAGTGAAAATTTTGTCTTATATTATATACTATTTATTTAAAAATATATATAATAAATATATATATTGATATTATATGAATACTTAATATATACAATACTTACTGTAAAATGTCAAAAAGATTTTAAAATTTTTAATTTAATTTTACTAAAGAATATTAACACTTTAATGCTCATTACTTTTCATAATTACTGAAAACTTATCACTTTCATATTTCCAATTATTAAAAGTAAATACACTGACACAATCGTTGTCGAGAGGCTGATATTCAAAAAATCTCTCTTTCTCCTCTCCTTCCGTTCCTCGTCTCCTCTCTCCTCTCTCGTCTCTCTCTCTCTCTTCCTTCCTTCCCCACACATCACAACACTCACACATACCATCACATTCCTTCTCACACACATTCTAATTCTCAAACCGGCACATCACCGCCAAATCTCCCTCTTTGCTCACTCACACAGCACCACACAGGCCTCTCACACACACACACACACACACACTCCACTCTCACACACACACACTCGCTCAACATCACACTAATCTTCTGTGCACGAACTCATCTGCTCATAAACAACGCACAAGCGAACTGCAATTCGTCTGCTTTTCAACAACGACCACACCGTCACAAACATAGCGTAACTGCTGCCATAGCTAACAACATTTCTTAATAAAAAATATTTTGTACCAAACTATATACTTCGAGCTCTTCGGCCTCCAACACCAGACGCCGACACGTATCGGGGGAACTCGTTCTAGTCTACAGCAACTAATTTAGAGCGACCAGAAAGTTAATCACGATAAATACTGAATATAGTATTATATAATAATAGTAGGTATTATTAGGTTAGAATATATGATGTTAATATGGTTAACATGTAAGTTAAACGTATCATATATCTATGCGCATATATTAAATATATTAATAGCATATTTTAAATATATATTATAAAGTAATTCATTATAACTAAGGTATGCGGCAGGCGGCGGGCAGGGCGGGTGGACACTCCAACCGGCGATGCATCAGGTTCTAATATGATATATACCCACTCCTTAGAATAATATAATATAGTACAAATATAATATAATAATTTCGGAAATTATATTTTATAATAGTTTTAATAGTAAAAATTAAAATAACACCTAAATATAATTTGTTCTCATATTTTTATTGAATGCCCTCTCGTAAAGACGGGTGTTTCTGTGTGTTATTTTCTTGACTGATTACATTTCTGTCTATTAATTTATCAAATTATTCTCGTATTTTAATTATATAAAAATCAATAAGTTAAATTTATATATGACTAATACTTTTCATGTAATATTTTTGGTATCGAAAATGACTTCAAAACTTGAATTAGCCGCCTAATACTAGGTCGCCATTACCTACAAATATGTTCACTTGATTATATCGATTTTCGTAAGAGTGTTGTTGTGGAGGTTTAGTGATGTCGCCAGCGGTGTGGTAACACAACAGCGTGAGGTCACAGCTTAAAGCTTCTTCGGTGAATAAGTGGTCGAATAGGGTATAAGCTGATGCGGTAAAGGTGAAAATTTGGAAACCAGAGGGTGCTACTCCATCCGAATAGCTAACAGCAAATCAGGTGGGAGACAGCGAGCTTAAGAGGGGCTGATGTACGCTTTCGAGTACTTAACGGTCTAATGGATGGTGGATTAGGAGTTAGTAAATGGAAGTTGTGGGGACCTAAAAGTGAACGTTATTCGTTCTGTATTCCTTGGTCAGACTCAGACGAGTATGTGATTTATATTTTTCGTGGGTCTATTATACTAACAATTGTCAAATAAAAATAATAGGAGGGTATAGGTAAAGGGACTGTAAAATAATTAGGCTAGAGATAATCTGATGTAGCACATGATTATACAGCAAAAATAAAGAAATAATATGATAAAAAATTAAATACAAATTAAGTAATAAAAAAAGAAACTATATGCAAAAGTGACTGAAGGGTCATAATAATATATATATGCGTAAGTATATATATTAAGATACAATATGTACTATACGTGTGTATTGAAAGTTGCAGTGGTGTATAGTATCGGGGATATGAGTGCGGTAGGAAAAATGTCTTGCTGAAAAAAAAAAGATACAAGGTGTGCTAATTATTTGTTGGTCCCTACTCTCTACCTATTCAAGTAGTGATGAAAAAAAAAATGGCAAAAGTAGGGTAAAACAAGTGAGACATGGACATGAGCCAGCGCGTATTAAACTGGATAGCATCGTTACTATCTCCCAAAGAACTAAAATAAAATTATTATTGACTCTGTTACAAATGGTTTACTCTCTTGAAATCGTGTTGACCTGAAAAGCAATATGTGCTTTCATTAGATGACTAAAACTATCATTGTTATGTCTATTTATTAATGTAAGTGATTTTGTTAAAAGCCATATGGGGTATTGAAAGTCACTTTTTTAATTTTGCCTGTTCTTCTGGCAAACACCTATTTCATAGGTTTGAGTAGGATGCATGTAGCTCTGCTAATAAAAATAAAAGTTAAAATTGCGTTTTATAAGAAAAAAATAGATAAGTGAGTATAATGAGTGCAAAAGACTATAAACACTTTAGTATTTTTATTGTGAGTTCAAACTGTAAACAGTAGAGAAGCTTAACTTTTCATATGATAAATTAATGGTGTATAGAGTGCCTGATTTTTACAAAGAGGAACAAACAGAAATTTTTTGTATGGCTTTGCTGATATTTAGGAACGAGATGACAGATTACCATTTTCCTTTAAAGATATAGCAAGCACCCTTGAATATGTATGCAAGAATTTTCAAACTTGCTAAAAACTTTATAAGGAATAATTTATTTTTAATTAAAATATCTGAGCTTCACCATTATTATTATTATAAATAGGTAAGTAACCAAACATGCTCGTTTTTATATTATATAGCTATACTAAGCAGTGTGTATAAATTTCTAAAAGCTTGGGGAGTTTTACGAAAATAGCGTATCCATAGTCATATATATATTAGGTACACATATAGAGTATATATATTCAAAAACGTTTAGCTAGTTTTAGCACATATGTCTATATCCCAAAAACTTTTTTGACTTATTTTTAATAAAATGTTGGTTTATTTAAATTTCTGAAATATGTTTTAATATTACAATGTTCTTAACTTAAAAAAAATGTCCTATGAGTATGATAGCAAATTAAATAGACCAAGAGTAGCACAGGTGACCTCTTGTACGTCTCATCCAATAAAAAAAAATAATATTAGGCCTGAACAACAATAAATCTAGTGGCATTTTAAATTAGGTTGTCTTGCATAAAGTGACTGTTGACATCCCTTAATGATGTTGGCCTTTTACAATTTTCAGACATCTGCGCGTTTTTTTGAAAGTCTGATATATTGCCGACATAACGACAACCAGAGAAACTTAGTTAGCTCCCGTCCAATCGGTACGTAATTGCTCTTCTAATAACAAGTGTACTCAAAGATGTTGCAGACGAGGGGGCAAAAAAAGTATTAAGCGAGTCGTTATATTATCCAAATCCTTCATCTTCGAACGACTGTTTTCCCGGGCGCATCTTATGATTTTTCGACCAAGGCTCCAATGAGCCCTCACGGTGTAACGGCGTCCCCCTTGATCTCATAGAAACAAAAAGTAATTTAGTTTCTATCATAATCTTTTTGAGTTAATCATTCAGTTGGGCCCTTTTAACTAGTAATAAGGTGCTCTATATATAGGAATTAAGTTAAAAA
The DNA here is from genome assembly GCA_015478945.1 of Trachelipus rathkii. Taxonomy (NCBI): domain Eukaryota; kingdom Metazoa; phylum Arthropoda; class Malacostraca; order Isopoda; family Trachelipodidae; genus Trachelipus; species Trachelipus rathkii. The sequence goes on along the minus strand of JABUQX010094488.1, from coordinate 10,051 downwards.
ATAATAGTTATTTTAACAACCAAAAATATATTTTTTGTAGACAGAGTGCAATATATATAATAGGTTTGTCCCCTACGTATTGTAGATAGTTTATCAAGAGTATTAGTTATATATATAATATATCATTAAATATATATATATATTATGTATATTATTTTTATACCCATATATATTTAATCAATTACAGAATATTTTGTTCAAATAATATAATATTTACTCAAGTAATATTTATGTAGTTCACCAAAAATTTAGGTATAACCTTTTGTACGGCGCCGCTCCAATTAAGAAATTTAAATCTGTGACATCTCGACATGGTTCTTTCCTTATTTTTTTAACGTAAGTACCTGAGTTATTTAAGATAATATGTACAACTATAAGAGAGACTGTAATGTGATCTCGTAGGATAGATTACAAGAGTGATATATACTGTTATTTTCGCAAGACGCATCATTGAATTCTTTTACAGTAGTATTTTGAAACCAAAATTCAGTGACCTCTGTACGGCGCTCCAAAAAATTATTATACGCCATTAGGTTGTACATCTAGGGACATGTTTTCCCTTTCTTAACTGCAGGTACCTGGTTAGTTAAAAACATTTACAACCAGACCGATCTGTTGCGGCCGCCGCAGACGAATTAGAGTTAGAAGGAGTTGATATTTATAACTGGACGATTGACAAAACATCTGGCCATTGAACTTTTCCCATTCATTTTGAGAACCAGAACCATCATTCGACCTCCCTGTAACGGGCCTCCAAAAAATTTCATTCCAATATTGGACAACCTTCGACATGCTTTTGTGTGTAGTAGGAGAGTGTGGCTTGTTCAATTAAAAGTAAATTTTTATCAGACCAGATCATGGAGACTGTTGCCCCGTACGATTGGAGTTACAAGAGTTGCATATATACTGTATTTATTATCAAAAATTGCGGCATATATAGCATTATTACTTATATCTTGAACCAAAATTTCGTATTATCAATTCATGACCTCTGTACGGGCCTCAAAAAATTTATGGTAGACTTACCGTACGAGACATGTATATTTGTTACTGCTGAGTAGTAAAATAATTTTACAAACCAGGAGAGACTTGTTGCCCCGATAATCGATTAAGAGTTACACAGAGCTGCATATATTTACTCAGGATATATCAAAACATTTCGGCATTGAAATTTTTCATTTTTGTGACCAGAAACTCTATCGACCTGCTGTTACGTCGGTTTCTCTCAAAAAATTGTATACAAGTTGATGTGACATCTATGTAGATTGTTTGGGCCCGTTTTAACTAGTTTCACCTGGATATTTTGAGATACTGTATTACAACCAGAGGACTGTTGCCCCGGCTTAACGATAGAGTTACTAATGTATAGCTTTAGTATTTATACTTGTTAATTATCCTCTAAATCTATTCAGTTGAATTTTTCCTAACCACACTTATTTCACCAAATTCATGACTCTTCATGTTTTACGGGCTCCAAAAACAATTCATGTTGACATCGTATCTAGACATGTGTGGCCTTTTTAATACTTATCAGTAACTTGTAATTCTAAAAACGATTACAATCCAGAGATCTGTTGCCCGTACGATATATTAAAAGAGTTACTTATAGAAGTTTGATATTTATATGTGTATTTCCAATTCATCTTAGTAATTTATACCATTATTAATTGATCCAAAAATATATGACCTCTTGTACGGGATCTCCAATAAATTTATTAGTGGAACTATCATATAGTAAGATCATGTTTTCCCACTTTTAACAAGTTACCTATGAGTAATAAATAGATAATCATTACAACCAAGATTACTGTTGATCCAGTTTACGATTTATAGTTTATTATTAGTATCTTACATTGATTGATGTTGATTATTATTATTTCATAATTATTTATATACTCTTGTTTGATTAAAAAAAGTATGTAATATTTAATTTCCTTATATCAAAAATGATAATGGACATTTGTACTCATTTTTCTCATGTTACCATATGACCATAAACTCATTTGTACTACTCGATACAGAGGTCTCGCAATAAATTAATAAGATTTTTCATTAGTTATGAGTAGTAAAAAAATTGTGACATCTATGACATAGTATGGCCCTCCCGATTGAGCAACTAGATAACTTTACATGTGTTTTTTAGATAAAAACTTCTGACGCCACAAAAATCATGTCAACTAAGGAAGAATCTTGTTGCCTCCGTTATGTACAAGATTTCACGATCATTATGAATGATTATTACACGGAGCGTCGAAGTAGCAGAGAGAGCCCAGGTTAACGCAATAAGCAGGTCTGATATTCTCCATATTCAATCTTTCCATTTGTATATTTACGCACTCCAGATCGTTTGTTCACCAGAATTCATGGAATCTCGTGACTTGTATCCATACTCGAAAGTGCGTGAGAACATACTAAAAATATATTATATTTTTATGAAATGTTGACATCTAGACATGTTGGTCATACTTCCTTAATGATAACATGGATGTCTGTATTCCTCAATTGGTCTGAATACAATATAACTTGTATGCAACCAGAGAATATATAACCTGCCTGTGGGCCAGTAAAGTGGTTCCATTTATGTTCAAACTTCTTTGTGTTCAATGAATCTTCGTTCTTTTTAATAGATGATACTTCTGGCAAATTTCACAAGTAATTTCCAATTTCTATCCCACTCTAGCACAAATAGTCATACCATTATATTTGTGTAAACACATAAGTACATTTATCTTTACCTCTATTTACGCAGGTTACACCTTTTGTCAACACACAAAAATAAAATAAAAAAAGATAAGATAACATCGAAGAGGATGAAAAAAAGTATTTCCCTTATCATTTATAACTAATCAGTACTCATTGAAAGAATGCTAACTATCATAACTCAAGAAAACTGAATTAATATTCTAATAATCGTTACAATCCAGTACTGCAGTACATGTTATGGTCGCACTCCCTGTTTTACCGTATGGCATTAGAGTTCCTACTTAACTTTTGTTTTTTGTCAAATTAGCGCTTTCGAAAATTAAAGAAACGATCCAGAAGTAATTATTTTATTCCTATTATAATAATCGCTTGAGAGTAAAGTCGAGAGAATAATTACACTGGACTGCTTGAATTTTTGTGTCCAGCTTGATCCATTCATTGATCCTAACAGTATTTTAATATATGAGCCATACACATGTAGCAGGCACTCTATTATAAAAAACCTTAGACATGATATATTAAATTTCTTGACGAGCAAATGTATATCTTCGACATTATAATGTTTAAATCACAGAAAAGAGGAAGGAACACATTATAAGTTTACTAGCTTTTCTTTCATTTAAGGAAAAACCGTCTTTAAGATTAAGTTGACAATAGCTATCGCAGCATGTGTTTCTACTATTTATTTACCTCAATAGTAAGGAATGTCCTAAGCTCCGTATAATGAGTTTAATTATGTAAGATTAATAATTTACATTAATACTATAAGACCGCGAGCTGAGGTTCTTGGCCGACCGTACTAATTCGGCATATATGCAGAATTTCATCACAACACGACGTCCTTTGAAAGTACAGGAATTCGGATATACTAGGAACGAGTATTTCCATAATAGTCTAAGAACTCATTTGAATTTGACCATTATTTTGACCAAAAATTAGAAGCTTGTTTGTTAAATGGAAAATTGAAAATAACATAACTTAAATATATGTGCTTCCCTACCAATATATTTATGATAACAATAATTAAAAAGTATAAAATTTCTCAAAATGAATGATCATCCTTTAATAGTACAATAGATTTGGACATGGTTTCTTGCATCACCGTTCTTGATTCTAGTACTGCAACTTGGTTTTGAGGAAGACAGATGATACGTCCATAGGTAAGGTTTTACAAACCTCAGAGTGAGCGTGATTGATAAGACGGGTGATTCCGCCGAATACGTGATTAGTGAGTTTCCACAAATATTAGATAGTGTCGTCATCCAATATTATATATATCATTGCGGTATATATTATCAATAAACTTCGGCTAATATATATTGAATTTTTTATTACCCTAGATATATAATATATATATAATTATATTATTTTGTACTCATATAATTATATGAACATATTTATCATCAGTTACTTCATCATAAAAATAATTGTAATATGTGACATTCATATATAGACATAGTTTATCCACTTGCATAATCATTATAACTTATAGATGATACTCTAAAGTAAGTTCGCTCGCAAGCTTCTCTCAACAAAAGCAGTGATTTGTACAGACCAGTCTTCTATTGGCTTATAGTATCGTTTAGTTGTACCCTCCCGTATGACAATTCAGTGCTCATGTTTGGCCTTTCTCTCGTTTATGTACGGTCAGTTATCATAAACAGACACTGCCTCTTCCCATGAGCAATCAACTTACTAAATATAATACTCGCTTATATCTTTGGTGGAGGGAGAAAGAATTTGGCTCCATACCGAGTAGTATTGGCTTGGGTCATAAATTTGCATGAATAATTGTGACTCCCAGTGGTAGTTGGGTTAGGATTCTCTACTTGTACCCACAAATCTTATCTATGACTTGCCTTAGTGCGTGGTTATGGCCTTTGCAAGGCTCGCGACGATGGGTCGTATTGTCTCCGCTAAAAACAGAAACACAGTTTATATTTCGGAGAATTTTATGAATTGTTTGTGTGACTAACATGGAATGTCTTACAGAGGCATGTTAAATACAAGCTCGAGAGAGAGGCGTTTAACTAGTACCTGGTATGATATTGTTAATTTTAAAGTGAAATTGTACAACATCTAAAGGAGCTTTTGACTCCAGCTTTACTGAAAACCAAAGAATGAAGAACGGTAAAGCGGTATGATGTAAGGTGAAAGTTACAAGAGTGCATACTATACTGTATATCAAAATTGCAGTTGAATGTTTTCCTGGTGTTTGTGGATGGAGAGGAATGAGAACGGAAGAGAAGAGTTTGCGATTTTTGATGAAGGCATACTATATTTGTGACGGCACCACCAACATATACAGTAGATCTTTGTTCGTGATGACCTCTGTACGTCGCCTCGCAAGAAAACATAGAATACTATTTGGAGTTAGATTTACAGTTAACAGGTCAGAAGTATGTGTGGTTATAACATATGGTCTACCTCAGGGTGATGTCGAGGAGAGCGCAACTTTCTGAGATAATTTAAGAGTTAAGAATTCTAAGAGGGAAGAATTAAGAGGAGAAGTAATAAGGGAACAACGTAATAGTGAAGCGAGGATAACATTATTTAAGAGGAAGCTTAGCCCAAAGTGATTATTCAGGCGCCTTTTATGACTCAGTTCCTGGGTTGTTTTGAAAAACATTATTACAAACCAGAGGACTGTTGCGCCCGTTCACGACTTCAGAAGTTTACCAAGCAGCTTGCAGAATACTGCTTAGTATCCCATAGTGATCAATTCACAGATTGATTGAATATTTCGCCACACATTATCTCTCTCCGGACACCCCAAAATAGAAAAGATACAGTCGATTCTTCTGGTTTTAGTACTTGCACTCTGCCAAAAACAATCCTTTATCGCTCGCCGCATGGCTAATAGGAAGTAAGAATTCAACAGTAAATGGTGGAATGAAGAGGTGATGCCAGCGTTAAAAGTAAAAAAGGAGGCGTGGTTAAATGTGCTCAAACCAGAAATAAAGTGCTCAAAGAAAAAAATGTTTAATTATATAAAGGACGAAAAAAAGGAAGACTAAAAGTTACATACCGTAGGAGAAAATTGTAGGTGATCAAAATATGAATAGTGTATTCTGTGAATATGAGGGCTCCCTTATGAATGGTTAAACGTTTAGGTTACACACTGGGTAATAAAAATAATAATATGGATACCTTATACCTCAGAAGAACTGAATGTGCGCCTCCTGGTTGTATAAACAAATGGAATTTTACAAGTAAGAATTATAGTAAGTAATAATATCTGATTTGAGTGGTCTATGTCCAATATTCCATTATATTTGAGAATTGAATTTTCCAATGTATTTTATGGAACAAAATTTCAGTGTTAATTGAACCGTTGTGAGGTGTAGTTTAGTTACTCTTGCCCAAGAATCATATTAAGATCTAACATGATTGGCCCTTTTTGGTTGGATATAATGCTGTGGTTTGAGAGATGGTCACAAGTAATTATAAATTAATGAAGGTTGATTGTGGAGTTGATTTACAGAACCAGAGACTGTTGGTAATTTGACCCACGTGACGGAATTAAGTTACAGAGTTGCGAATAGTACTTTATTATCCAAATCTTCATTTGAATTTTCCCATTATTTTGACCGAAGAAATTCTGGCAGAGTTGACCTCTGTTTAGCGAGAAAGCTCTCGCAAGAAAATACTTAATTTTGCTTGACTTCATTAAGGATATGTAGACATCTCGACATGTTTTTCCTTTTAACTAGTACTATAATTATTAAAGATAATTATTACAAACAATAGAACCTGTTCGCCCCCTGTACGGGATGTAGAGTTACAAGAGTTGAAGTAATATACTGGTATTTCCAATAGTTCATCATTGGAAGGGATGATGTTTACCTTTATTTTGATCGCATAAATCTCATGACCTCATTGTACGGGCCTCCAAAAAAATTATATGTGAACCATGACTACGACATGTTTTCCTTTTAACTTAGTACGACTGGTTTTAAAAATTCTTACAACGCAGAGACTGTTGCCCGCGATACGATTAGAGTTACAAGAGTTGCCAATATACTGGTATATCAAAATTGGCATTGACTTTTTCCATTATTTTGACCAAAGAGATTCAGGGTAATGATACCGTCTCTGTGACGGAGCCTTCTCCTGAAAGAAAAGATGTTATGGTCGACAACTTACTGCAGACAATTGTTTGTACCTGTTTATAAACCTCCGCTACCTGCTTTTTAATTAAAATAATTATTTAGACAACCAAGAACTTGTAATGACGGCATGTTACTGATCTAGAGTTACGAACGGAGTATAGCAAAATTATAAAGTGACTGGGGAGTATATACATTATCATATGGCATTGTTTGACTTATCCGATTTTAAAAATTGGATGTGAATTATTTGATCACATTACTTGATACAGTGAACCATTTCAATAATTAAAGTACCCAAATTTTAGTTCACTTTTGTGGCAACCGAGTTTAGAGTAGAGGTACCTATTTATATATGTAATATTTTCTAAGCGATTATTCCAGAACGACTGGTTGCGCTCCGACGTCGTGAAGACGGATTAGCAGTTACAAGGAATGTTGCAGATATTGACTGCTTAATCCAAATCTTCATTTATTTTACCGCAACTATATAAGTCTATATACATACCAGAGATAATGTGCTAGAGGATATGATACTCGTGAGGAATCGAGAGCCTCCTCACATAAAAACTGTGTTTAGAGCTACTGTCATTTGTTGAAACTATGGAAATGAAGTATATAAGGATCCTGTTTACTAGATATCTCTGTGCTGATATATATGAACTATTTATATACATGGACAAACCAAGGATTTAATATGGACCCCGTACGAATAAACTTAGAGTTTATCAGTAGAGTTTGCATTTTATATTACTGGGCCATATTCCAATTCATCAATTGAAATTTTACCATTATGTGGTAGTGATGTACTATATGAGTTGTATATATATGACCTCTGTTACGGCCTAGGATCCTGAATGAAATAAAATACCCAAAGTTATAACGAATCTTTTATAGCGACTGCGGTGGTGATCATTGTAACGTAAGACATTAAAATTGGGTAGTTTGATAAGTTCTGATTTTCGCTTCTTAATATATCACTATAGCAGGTAACAACGTGTACGCAGGTAAGAAGAGAGATAATGTGTATTCTGACTTTCCATCGAAACATATGTAGAAATCTTCTCTCTGTAATGGAATCGGGTTATTGAAATAGAATTTATGCAGAGAGGTTGACGAAGAAGAGGTGAATGGCTCGCTGTTAGATAAATGTGAGGAAGCATGTAAATCAAAATGAGCAACTGAAGTGTTGCCGATTATTTTGACCAAGAAAATTTATGACTCTGCTTAGCGGAGGCCTCCAACAAAATTTATGTGAGCGATCTACAAGCATGTTTTTCCTTCTAAACTGAGTAGCTAGTCTGATTATAATTAATAGTTTAGCAACGCTAGAGACCTGTTTGTGCCCCCGTACGATTAGAGTTACTAGAGGAAACGGAAATATTAATACTTTGGTATTTCAAGTCCGATAACTTGAAATTCTTTACCCATTATGTGGTTGTCCAACTAATTCATGACCTCTAGTACGGGCCTCAACCAAAAATTTTATGCTTGTACATCTAGGAATGTTTTCCATGTCCTTTAACTAGTACCTGCCGTTATTAAGTAATAATTTTACAACAGAGACTGTTTTTTTTTTTTGTGTGTGTTTATCTGAGAGAGCGTGTTCCCCCCCCCTGGGAGCAATTAGTAGAAGGGTTTGCCAGGCTCGTTCAACCGCACACATACGCAATGATGTAGGGGATTGTGACAAGTAAATGTATATTAAAGTAGTAAATCTGCTTCAGGGGAGGAGAATCCTCGGTGTCGAGTCATGTTAGATGTGACAACTGGGGCAACTATTGTAGTTTATATACAATAATTTCAGGGCATTTATTATACTATTTTGATGATATAACTAGTGTATAGCGATTTATCCAATGTAGTAGTAAAGTTGTGATTGAGGGTCATAGGTTGGCTGGTTGCCAATAAATCTTGTGGTGATGTGAAGGAGAGCTAAGTTCTAATTCAAGTGCCTGGGTTTATCGATGCACGGGATATATGACCTTTTTTACCTGTGTATAATATTGAAAATGATTAAACTTGCGAAACTCGATTTATATAGTTTACGTATATCCATTCAACTGTCTCGAGATAAGAGGGTATTCTAACACATTCTCAGCGAGTACACAAAGTTAGCCTGTATTTAATATGTAACTAAGATAGGATTCGTGGTTACAGCGTGATGCAGTCAATAGACACTTATAAATTATGACCTGGAATGAACGCTTTTTAAGAATCTTGTGTGTGGAAGAAAGGTATGTTAATAGCTCTATAGAAAAATTTTAACGTGAATAATAAGTAATGATACATAAATGTAAGTATATTGTCCTATATGAAAAGATATTGGAATGAACTAGTCGTTTGGTTAAGCGGACGTATAGAATATAATCTGATGTAAGATATAATTTTACTAACGTGAATAATCGATCCCTAGAACCTAACCAAGACCGACGAATAAGTTAGATCGAGAGACTTGCTAGTTAAAGAGGTTGCCCAGAGTCACGATTAGATCTAGAACGAAAGAATAGTAGTTATTAGCATAGATACGACTGAGATAATACGTGTTACTACAAACAGGTATATAATAAGTGTTTGTGAGGTATGGTCTAATAGGTTAGTTGGCACATTTGCCTTGATAGGTTTTCCAAGTTAAATCTATCATTATGACGACGACACAAAACACTTCAGGTCCATCCATGACCTCATGTCTCGTAACCTTCGTAAGATCGTTATTTATTCTGACTTACTGACTCGTCAAAATATAAACTTTATATAAAAGTATTAAGGGGCTCTTGTACACTACCTTCACTAGATCAATTGTTTTTGGCTCCATTTAATTGTAATCATCACTTACTGTACCGTTATATGCTACCGACCTCACCCCAATTCTTAGCGTGACAAGTAAGTTAACCATATGGTTTAATAATACTTGAGAAGTAATTATTAAATGATATTTAATAATACAAAAGATATAAATAATAAAATAATAATAAATAATAAATATAATAAATTTAAAACTAAAAAATAAATATAATAATCACTGAACAATAATCAATAAATATAAAATTATGGAATGAACTATTATGAATGGTTATTTGCCGTCACACGTAACATTAAAACTTTAATGACAGATCTGAGAATCTCCATGTGAGTTAAATAGATTTTAACTATGTTAAGAAAAGAAAGAGAAGCGAAACTTGTTTACAATGAAATGGCGCTTGTCCAATAACAATATTGTAAAAATGTAATTACTGATG
>JABUQX010094487.1:0-12912 GCA_015478945.1 Trachelipus rathkii | reverse complement strand
TGGGAAATGATTTGGGTTCAAACCCAGGAAATAGGATCGGGTCATCCAGTTACGGGGTAGAGATACAAACTCTACCTTAAAGGGGGCATAATATAATAATAGATAATAATATGAATAATACATAATAATAATAATAATAATAATAATAATAATAAAATATAATTAAAGAATTATACATAATAATAATAATTAAGTAATAATAATAATAATAGAATAGATTTTCTGTGGTGGGATATAAGCACGCGCACCAACACGGATATTCCGTCGGACTCCGGTCACACTCGGCGGTAGGGTTCTATTCTGGGGAAGCGTCTACATAACGGGGAAATGAATACACATCACCGGCAGTCATATTTATTATTGATTAAATAAATAGATCATTACCAGTGTCAAATAGGTTAATGATAAAACACCCGCCTTCTGACTATTTCACCCAAGCTGTGGATTGAACTGGCCCTAGGCGATGTAACGCGTAATGTGTTTGAACCATACGTGCCGACGATGGACTAAAGTAGAAGGACGCAGAGAATCTCCTGTGGGTGATGTAGCACAACACCAAGACAGGATATTTCATTTTCCCTTGCCGCGTCAACACTCGGGTGTAGGGTGAGAACAGGGCCAGAAACAAGTGAAAATAGTGACAGTCAACCGGGGGGAGTATTAGTTTATTGATAATAAATGCATTAACCGCATTGTCCCATTAGGATTATGATAAATGATATGGCCTGTCTGGTGGTGCTTTATATTCACCACTGGAGAATTCTTCGCGTTTCTCAGTGTATCACGTGGCTCAGTTGGTAAGGCGACAGAACCGTATGGCATAGGGCCAGGTTCAATCCTATGTCTAGCTCCTAGGTAGCAATTACCTTGAAAAGTTCCCCTCCTAGAATAGGGCTATAGCGGTGGTGTAAACTTTTTAAAAATGACAAAATAAATATTTGAGCTAACACGTTTACAGAAATATGCAATATTGTTATTTCTTTAGGGGAAATATTATATTAAGTAGTATTATATACTTATGTATAATATATATATGATAGTAATATATTATATATATATACTATGTAAATTATATCAATATTTTGTGATCTATATATATTTCATATATAGGTATTTTTTTGTAATCTTTTATATACTATATAATATATATATATATATATATATAAATATATATAATATATATATATATATATATATAGTGCATATAATATATATAATATATTATATAATATAAATATATATAGATATAGGCTATATATTTATATATATATATAGTATATATTATATATATAGTATATTTTTATATTTATATATATAGTGATATAATACTAATATATAATATATATATATATATTATTATATATATATATACTATAGTATATATGTAAATACATAGTATATAGCTATATTTTATTTATATATAATCTGTTATATATTATGCTATAAATCAAACCGTAATATAGTATAGTTATATACTATTAGTTATAATATATGTAATATATGTATATATATATTATAGAATATATACTATATTATATATAGATATATATATATTATACTATATATATATATATATTATATAGGTATATATAGTTAAAATAAAATTTAAACTGTATATATTTAGATATATATATATTATTATATATATATATATATTATATTACTCTTCACCCACATATTACAGCATTATATAAGGTAATAAATAGTATATATATAGCTATATATATTATATAGTATAATATATAGATATATATATGTATATATATATATATATAGTTATGGTATATATACTATATATATATAATATAATATATATACGGTATATTGCGGAAGATTAAATTCGCGAAGAAATCCTATTTCTGTAGAGCTCCTCGCCAGGTCAACAGCAAAGCAATTACAACTTAAAAAATTAATAATGAAATGCCTATTAATATATATATATATATATATATATATATAATATATATATATATATATACTAATATTATATAGTTATATATATATATATATATATAGTATATATTTATATAATATATATATATTATTATATAACTATAATTATATATATGTATTTATAATATATATATTATATATATATAATATATATATATATAATATAATATATATATTTATATATATATATAATATATATTATATATATAGTATAAGTATTTACTATATATACTATATACTATATATATATATATATATATATAATATATTATAGGCCTGTCAGCATTAACTCCGTCAGTTTTGATTTTTTTTTTTTGTTTTTTTTTAAACATACTTGCTAGATACACTGCAACTAAAATTGAATTTCATGTGGTGATGGAACGTGATTCAAAAGTTCGAAAATATTTTTAAAAAAATTATTTTAAAAAATCCATTTAATATCAATAGAAATTTTTAAAAATGAAAATCTCAAAAGTACGCCCACTTCATAGAAAATCACATTACATATTGTTGAAGTCAGCGTTAAAGCTTATAAAAATGTAAAAGCGAAAAAAAAAAACAAAAAAATTTTTTTTTTCATAAATGAAATATCTCGAAAAGTAACGACACTTACAGAAAAAACCAATTACATATTTTGGATCAGCGTATAAAGCTTATTTTAAAGTAAAAAGAAATATAAGAAAAAAATTTAAAAAAAAAAAAAAAATAGGGGGCTCGAGCGACGGGGGACAAGAGGGGGGGACGGTTTCCCCATACCCCGTAGGGGAGGGGCGGAGGAACCGGCCGCGCGACAACCTATAATACCATAAGGAAGGGGGGTTCGGGACCTCCCGGAGGGGGGGAAATAGTCCCTAACCCTGTAGTTCCCGGAAGGCCGAGAGAGCCCGACTTCTGCCATCTCTGCGGTTTACCTATGGGTATTCTTTTAGTTAAAAAAAAAAAAATTTTTAAACTGAGGAGTCGTAAAACGTAACCTGGTCCTATATATTTTTTGAATCATCGTTCATTGCAAGAATAGTTAACTATTAATGGCTTAAAAATATTATAAAAAAAACAAAAAGAAAACTCAAACTGACGAGTCTTAAAACTAACGGTCTATATATAAGTATATATAATAATATATATTATATATATATTATATAATATATATATATATAGTAATATAATATATATACTATATACCTATATATATATATTATATAATAATATATATATTATATATATATATATATAGTATATTATATATATATATATAGTATATATATATATTACTATATTATATACAGTAGTGCAGCAGCTAGAGCTGGTTCGTACCGGTTCTCATGAGCCGGTAGTTGAATTTTTTTCCAAGAAAGTAAACCGATTAGACCTGAAAATATAAATCAATTAAAAACAATAATTTACTAAATTATACACTGAAATTTTGAATATTCTAAGCAACTTATCTACCAACAGCATATATTTAACATCATATTTATTCTTTAAACCAATTAAAAACAATAATTTACTAAAGTTATCATGAAATTTTAAACTATGACTAAGGCAACCGTTGAATCTACCAACAGCATGTATTTAACATCATAATTATTCTTTAATTAAAGCGTTTGTGATTTTTTGCTCATTTTATTCAGATTTTTTTGGGAATGGTTTTCTGAGGAACATTGAATCATAACTTTAAATTCGCTTAATATGTAAACCCACTGAGATTTCGGTTTCTTCTTTTCATTTAATAATCTAAAAGAGAAAAAAAAAAGAAGAAAAAATCTTTTTTCCTTTGATAAGTGTCTTTAACCAAATTTTCATGCAAATTATCCTTTTTTCATACAGTCTTGCATAAGAATTTCTTTGACAACCACCATATTTAAAAAATAGAGAAAAATATTATTGAGCGCCTTCCACGATAAAATTCTGTAAATATCTTGAGTATTCTTCAAGCGAAGTGTCCCAAAACAAGATCTTTAAATCCGGATTTTCAGTTTTTTAAGACTAGCTGCAGCGAGATTTACATTCAATAATTTCAACCTCTAATTTTCGCTGCAGTGAATTTGGATCAGTCGCACGATGCAATCGGGAACTTAGGGCAAAACTTTCTTATCTGGAATCGTCACGTGATATAAGTAAACATGTAGAATTTAGATTAAAGCTTTCTTTTTGAACACATGTTATATATAAATACCTTATTAATTATTATCAAATATATGCACTCAAATAATTATGGTGATATTTTAGAAAAATCTGATTATTGAAGAGTTTCAAATAAAGTAAATTAATTTTTAATTTTTGAATCTTCGATGGGTTTTGTTATGTAATGGGGAGGTAGAATTATGGTTGCCTCCAAAATCTTTTAAATATCTTGTTTGCTGCATATTTTTTATCTGATTTTACATCCAGTTTTTTTTTTTTTTTTTTTAAGAGAAAATTATTTGACTGTGTTTATTAATTAATTTAAACTAATTTGATTGCGTTGGTGCACATATATTTAATTTGTTTTTTTATACTATATATATGCTGACATTTGCTTATATGTATAAGAGTCCACGAAAATCAAGAAACTTAAAAAATTCGTTGGGATTTCTGAAAATCTCGCTGCAGCTGGATGTAAATCCAGATTTTTGTGAAACTGGCCCATTAATGATCATTTATCGGTATAAATTCTTGTTAATTTAAACTCAAGTATACTAATAAATGTTATAAAGATATAAATATGTTTATAAATTTTAAAACTAATTACACAAGAGCGTGGAAAAATAAGAGAGACAATAAGATGGCACATAGCCCAATCAAAGACTGTCCCACTTCAGACACCAGTAAATGTAATTTAATTAGGATAATACCAAGGCTTCCCAGTATAATAACTTAAAATTAGTGAAAATTGGAATCTTTATTGCAGTAAATTGATTAGTTGAATGTAAGGACAAATAGAGAAAGATTGATATAGTAATGAAAAAGAAATTTGCCTCTTTTTGACCTGAATAATTGGTTTATTTTGACCCTCTTTTTGAACACGTGAACTGTTGAAACTCAAAAAATAAGTGAAAATTCAAAATGTAATCCATATGGGTTTACCATGTCAATCATATTACTGTGCTTTTAGCGCTTTGTACTTTCGAACATTTTGCCCTCTTTTGACACCCGCTATCTCCCCACCATAAGGTAAATCTGCCTGTAGTTCGAGACGGAGCGTAGACACTCTATAAGTTTTAAAAAAGTGATATATAAAATTTAAAGTGAATCTACATTAGCCGTTACCTGAATTGTTGTTTCAAAATTTTTTTGCTCTTGAATAAGATCATTAATAGTCCAAGATAAACTCTGCCTTATGTTTTAAAATCTATCACTTAAAATCTAGTTAGTAAATTGATTGGTTGAGAGGAAAGAAGAATAGAGATAGTTGGATAGTGATAAATATTTGAAAAGAAAGAAGAAATTTACCTCTATACCCTTTTTACATTTTGATTATTAACTTTTATTACATTACACAAACACGACTAAATAGTACCGCTTTTGAATTAGAAGTGGTTCCACAATGTCGCAAGACATTGTGATTTTTTAGTGAAATTAAGTAAAAAGGATACCACATGTAGACAAAAATATAAATTCCTCGCTAAAACTAATTTAAATTAAAAAGACTGTATATAGCAAATAGTTTTTAAATCCTAAAAAAAATACTAAAATAAGCAAAAATAAAGAAAAATATTGAGTATAATAGTTTTTATATCCTCCCACGGAAGAGTTGCAATGAAAACCATTTCAATTAAAAGAATTAAAATTTTTACAAATCAGTAATTCCTGCGAAGGAATTCTTGACACTTAACAGCAGCCTGTCTAATTAGGTCTTTCTTGACTGAATTGAGCTGAGAAATTTGATTCTGTTGAGAGTCAAGTTGAGTGAATTTATACCTGAAGTTGAAGGTTGTACATCTATAATAGCAGTATCACTATTACTTTGAATAACTGAATTTGAAATTGAGGATCAACTTGATCTGTATTTTCATTGTTTTGACCATCTGAATTGAGAGATCACTGCGTGCCTCGACATCAGTTTCTCCACTGAGACAACGTGTAGTAAAGATAACTCCAAAGGTAGAATGACAAAATAGAATATGACAGGTTTGTCCATCTCCCCTTTTAATAACACACTCCTGATCTTATCGTCATCACCAACAATGACTTCCGGAACTCTACCCAAAAGCCAGAAGGGTCTTGGTTTATTAGGTGTGTGTATCAGAAACTATGTCTCCAACCTTAATTCTGTTGGTCAACTCTGACTGATAGAGATTTCTACTAGTCTGGCGCAAATTTAATAGTAAGACTCATACCATAATTCCCTGAAAGTCTCCAAAACTCTTCCGTACATTAGAGTTAGCAATCTTGTTGTAGGGAGGAAGTTGTTTTCCATATGGGGTGGGAAACTTCATTGAATATGAGTTTTGAATTGCCATAAGGCTTCAAAAAGGATTTTGGAGCAATAACTTTCCAAACATTATCTATGACCTATAGGTTAAAGGTCTGGAATTGATAACATTGGAATATTTGAAATAGCTTTTAACAGTTGAAAGTAAGTTAAGGTTGCTTTACCTATAGTTTAAAGAGACATCCCTTAACTGTTCGTATCATTCTCTTCCAAACTGATCCCACCCAACTGGAATAGACTGGAATCCTGTAATGTTTGATGTTATTGATACGCATATGTTCGGAGAACATATTTGAAGACAAAAATTCTAACAGTATATTTCCACCTTGTTTGAAATTCCTGGCATTATCTGAGTACAAATTGGATGGTATGCCATATATATTTGCGAAACGTTGGAATGAAAGTAAAAAGTATTCAGTGGACATATCTGGAGGGACATCAACATGAATAGCTCTGATATTAAGGCAGGTGATAATTAACAGATACATTTTTTGAAATTCCTTTTCATTAATCTTTACAACGAATGCCTGTAAAGTCCACGCCAGTATGCTCAAAAGGACCCACAAAATTAACTCTATGATGAGAAAGATTAGTCATTTTTATTTAAAGGGTATACTGTTAAATTTTTGCATACTATACAGTCTGACAAAACATTTTTTACAGCCTGCCTGGTAATCCAGAAGCCATTAGCTCTGATGAAATTGATAGTGGTTTGAACACCCAAGGTGTTGACATCTTGAATGAAAGTCTCTTATTATTAATTTAGTAATGATGATCCTTGCCAAGAAGAAATGGAATATTATCACATCATCATTATATAAAAATGTCTTGGAATTCTACCTTTTGATCGGATTAGGCCTTTATCAGCTATGAATAGTTAAGTTGATTGACCAGCAGTGGAATTTTAATCCTTTTTTAGGATTTTGGAGAAATAATATCTCCTTAGAAAACAATGCTGCTGCATTATCTTCAACCAATAGAGTTGTGCTTTCTGATCACAATCTTCATCCAGCCCTTTACTCATGCTAATGAATTTGAATATTTTTGAAGTTACCTTATAAAGCTTATGCACACTTGAGTAATCTTTAAATTAATAAAGAGCTTTTAAGTTACCACAGATGTGTGACATTGCAAAGTCTTTTCCTTATTGGCCTCAGACAAACTAAGTTTACTAATAAGCCATTGAGATTGATCTAGGAGAATCCAAGAAGGACCCTTTAGCCATAATGGCAATGAAAAAAATTAGAAGTTGTACACCTCTGGTAAATCAGATCTGCTGGATTTTCAGAGCAGTATTGATGTAAGCATAAGAAAATGGATACTTTGTACTCTTGCTCAACTGATTTTGATTGAATAAATTCTTTGAGCCTATTGTTAACAAAAAAATATTTTTATTTTTTGTCTTTTCCAGACAGGAGCCATGAAAGGACAATTTAAGCATCTACAAAGACCTATGTTTTTGAACTGTACATTTTGAAATTCTGATAATATAGATTTGATACACTTGAAAAATAAAAACACAGATAACAACTCTAAAGAGGGCAAAGCCCTAGATTTGAGGGGGGCCACCTTGGCCTTTGAAAATATTAAATTAGAACCTTGAACCTATACTATAAATAACAAAACCATAACAAGATGAAGAAGCATCACAAAACACGAATAAAGAGTTTGAGGGAGAAGGTGAAAAAGCACACCTTTCAATTTCAATATTATGTAATTTATTTAAATCTGAACATAGTGAAGACCAAGAAACTAAAACATCAGCAGGGACCTTTTCATCCCAATCGAGACCTAATTGCCATAATTTCCGAATTAATACCCGACCTCTTAAAGTTACGGGTAAAAGATATTTAAAGGATCAAAAACCTTGGACGCAGCAGATAACAACAATCTTTTGGTTTTGCATCAGCATTTACTGAAAATTTTGCTAGTTTTAACTTATCTGTAAGAGGATTAAAAGATATCCAAGAACCTTATCTTCTGATTCCTGATGTTGAACTATTCTACCCTCTTCTTCCATAACAGTTCTTAATTCATTATTAAAGTCCCAACTTCTAAGATGGAAACCACCATCTTCCATTCTTTGTTGCATTCATGATAAAGTTCTTTAAATGTTGTAGATCATTGCCACTAATAATTAAATTATTAAACAAAAAAATTATTTAATAGAATCTGAGTACATGCATCATCCTCATAAGACTGAGCATGATGCTTAATGATATAATTGAGGATGAAAGGTGAGGATGTGAAACCAAAAACAATGGTTGAGTATCGATAAGCCTGTAAGCAATCAAAACTTTATTCACAAAAAAACAAGTGATTGCGGAGTCTTCTATGGATAACAACCTCAACTTGAGGAAGGCTTGTTTAATGTCCGATAACATGACAAACTGATTTGATCTGAACCGGAATAAATGAGCCCAACAAGGAGGACATAAGCATCAGTCCGGCTGTAGCTGCCCATTTAACATACATAAAGGAAAAGTTTGAATGAAACGCAATTTAAATTTTGGCCGCAAAAACTATTGATGAACTTTTACATCAGATAGACGAAACATTAAGTGAAGTAAAAGCCAAAAGAAAATTTTTTATACTCAGAGGAGATACACTGAACTCTTCAATAATACCATCAACTAATTGTTGCTGAAAACATCATCATAAGCTTAAATTAAATCTGAACTTTACAAATTTTTATGAACGCAATTAAGCACTGCAAGAGCAATGTTATAGTTTGAGGGCAACAAAGGAAGTTTATTTTCAATCCACGGCAAATCTATATGATATTTTCCGTCTTTAAACTCTATACCACTTTTGAATTTTTCAATCTGTTTCAAATCATCTTCAGATTTATTATTATTCATACCTTCTATACCTAAGGACTCTAATTTAAACATGTTTTCTAATCCTTGCTCTACCTCAGAATTACTTAGTATGTGGCTTAAAGGATTAAAATAAGATACAGGGTTTAAGACTGCATTAACCAAAGTATGGTTTAACCTGCAATTGATTTTGATTTAAATTTTTCATTTTAAGTTCGATTACGATTAGGAGTTTACTGATTATGGATACGAAAGGGTTAGTGGTAGGTTCAAAATCACCCGTTGGGTCAGCCTATGCGAATAATAAACCCAATCCAACATCTCTTATAATGCTGATACATCATGCATTTACTAAAAGCCACAATCAAGGAACTTTTATCTTAAATCAATGCCAATTAAGGCATCCAACGAAAAATGCAGTTATTATAGACTCTTTATAGCCAGAATTTCAGCTAATATGAAAGAATTTATTTCTCAATTAATTAGAGCCTGATCTACGAACTTAATCTCGTAACTTAATTTAAAATCCTCATCAACCAAAAGAGGAAGGGTGAAACAAGACTGGTCCATATATACATCAAGAACAGTCTCTTTCAAAGTGCGGTTGCTAATACCTAAATAAGTTTTTATATCGTATTGAGTGCTTTGATGATTCTCTACAGATATATTGAGTTTGTCCAGCACTTTTTTAGAAAGGTAGGACCTCTGTGAGCCACAATCGACTAGGCATCGAACTGAAGCCGAAACTTTACCCCTACCAATCCTTATAGTAATTGATGGCAACAAATATAAATTGTTGGTGCTTTGACTAAAACTAAGACATTACATTTAGTGGAACATTTTCCTTTCTTACAAAGAGCTGTAATATGACTTCTTTATTGCAACTTGGCTAACTAAAAGAAAAGTTCTCTCAATCCAAGGACACTGATCTGCAGTATGTTTAGTACTTGAACATTTAGGGCATAGATTTATTTCATTACACCTTTATAATCTAACTCAGAGTTTGATAAACATTGCAAATGGTCATCACATGACCTTGGGATGAACAAAACTATACATGATCTCGAAAACCTTTGATTTAGAAGTGGAAGAAATCAATACATGAGTAGCGTTCATTTCCACTAACGTTTCATTAGGGTTAGTTTAAATTTGCAAAGCCAGAATATGGAATCAGGCCTATTATTAGATTTTAAAGACTCATCGTCCTTGATTTTCATATTTTTAAATTAAAATTATTTTATCCGAATATTTACTATTTTTAAATTTGAATAAGTATATATGGGGAGGACTTATAGAAATGACTTTTATTATGATTGACGTTTACAATATTTTGATAACGTTCATTATAACTAATCGCCAATATTTTGATTTCCCAAATCAGGAATTGTATTTCAACTTGCGAGTATAATTTCTTTGACTACCACATTAGGTAATTTTGAAAAACTATAGCTAAGTACTACTAATCCAGTAGCCTCCTCAAGATATTTGAGGTTATAACTCTCAAGTTCATATATTAATGTCCTTATATCATTTAAGTAAACCCTAGTCGCATTATATGTTGGGTCAAATACTGGTTTTAAAGATATGATTTTTTTAATGATCTTTTGCTAGGAAGTTCAACACGATACAAATATAAGAAAACTCATATTAAGAATCATAGAAAAGATTCTGAAATTAAATTTTTGGATTAATTGTGATGAAAATATTTAAAGCATAACAGTGTAATAACACAAATAAAATTGTAAATCTAAGGAGCTCTTAAATTTTGAAATGAAGGTTTTATAAGCAAACCTATCAGTTTCATTGCCCTCAAAGAAACCACAATCTATAGCTCTAAGAAACAGATTCACTTAGATGAGAGCAAGTATTTTTTTGACGGGGAGTTGAATTTTGCTTCCCCTTTAAATTTTAATTTCACTTAAATTTTGATTTAATCGAGCATTTGTACTGAATCTGACACACAACTCCTTATTATGAAACTCAGAAATGAGGGAGTCAATATATTTCAATATATATTTTATTATATGATCTTTTGTTTAATATCTTTTAACAGGACTCACTTCCTCTATGATCCTTACATAAACTGAATCATTTATCTTTATTATCTATCTATAGCCTACTCTATTTGACCAAATAAATAATTACTTGTGCCTTGAGGGATGAAATGGCGCTTGAACTATAGGCTTAGTTTTTTTATTAACTCTATCATGAAAGGCTTGTATCTCTGGGTCAGACATTTCGCTGAAATTTGGCTAGAATGACCCAAGGACAAATTAAACCTTGAAGAAAGATGAAATAATGAAAGATAGCCTACCACCAGGCCCAATTATTTGATTTGAATTTGAAAAGGTCTATTAGACCAAAAAAAAAACAAAATTTGAAGTTGAAATTGATCTAGGCCTATAATGCCTAACTTTGAAATTGAATATTTTTGAGGAAAATGAGATATGGCCTACCACAAAAATTATTTGAATTGAATTTTGAAAGGGTTTAGAAAACCACACACACAACACAAAAAAAAAAAAAAAAAAAAAAATTAAGAGATATGTGTGTGAGTAAGAAGAGCTTCTGAGCCTAAGTGTGAGCGTGTGAATGTTAGATAGAGCTACTGGTATATGTATAGTTTTAGTCATATCATTTGTCTTATTCTATATCTCTCTATATCTATATATATATTATTTTTAATACCGTACTATATTTAAGATGCAACAAAAACACCAATAGGCTAGTCTCGATAGGCCCACGTGGCTTCTACCGTCTCTATTATTTTCTTATGTTCAAATAAACCTTAATTTTAAGTTAATTGATTTTCTAATAATACACCTACACAAAATATCGAAACTGCTATAAGCTTCGGAGATAGTTTGATTGTAATTTGCAATTGATAGGCACGAGTTATCAAAAACTTGCAACAAATCCGTTCGTTAAGACCAATATAGATTACACAATTGACGAAAATTTAATCTAAAGCAGATTAAATTAATTACAAAAAAATCTTTGAAAGATATAAGGTTTTAAAAAATGATATATAAGTATAATTGTGAATCTATCAATAATCATTTTATTTTTTTTTTATTTTTTTTTTTACGATTATTTTCGGCTTCATTAACCTCATATTTATTCTACCTGTTGCTATCTTGCCTTAAGAGCGTAGATCTGAAATTACACTTTTGTAGCAAGAAAATTTTTTAAACATTTTAAAAAGAAATGAAGAAATTTACCTCTATACCCTTTTACATTTTGATTATTAAATTTTGATTTCACAAAACAAGGCTAAATAGTACCGATTCTGACATAAAAAAGTGAGTCTTCAAAGTGTCGAAAATATTATGATTTTATTTGAAATTAGTGAAAAAAAAATTGAAACCACATGTAGACAAAAATATAAATTCCGCTAAAACTAATAAAAAAGACTGTATATAGCAAATAGTTTTTAAATCCTAAAAAAAATACTAAAAAAAGCAAAATAGTAAGAGAAATATGTGGAATATTTTTTATTTATATTTTATATAGCCTTACTTAAACTAGGTAGGTAAATTGATTAGTGAAGTAAAAGATAAAGAAAAATTGATAAAGTAAGAAAATGAAAAAAGGAGTTTACCTTACCTGAAGTAATATTCAAACTTAACTTTTTGAATTTGTACACGTGAACAGTTAACTCAATTTAAAGGACGAAACGAGAAATTTTATAGACTGTTAACATTAGAGTAAAAAAAATATTGAAAT
>JABUQX010094486.1:20000-22159 GCA_015478945.1 Trachelipus rathkii | reverse complement strand
TATATATATTATTTGCTATAATGTTTATAGACTTTTTAATATATATATATTATTTAATATTTAATATAAAATATATATATTATATATTTATATATCATATATATATATAAGTTATATATACTTTTATATATAAATATATACTATATATATATATATATATATAATAATTATATATATATATGTATATATACTATATAATATATGTAATATAATAACGATTTATATATATATATATAGTATATAATATATATATATAGTATATTATTTATAGTATATATTAATATATATATATTATATATAATAGATATATATATATAGTTATATAATTAATATTATATATATATATAACTTAGATATATATCTATATATATATATATAGTATATAATATATTATATATATATATATATATATATATATATATATAGAATATATATATATATTATGTGTTATTGAAATGTAATGTTAAAATTTATCCATTTGAAGCACAAATAAATGTTTAAAAAATTTTCAATTTACTATTATATTTTTTTACAACTGAATTTCTCATTTTATTGAGTTTATGCAACATTTGAGTTGTTAAAACTCATATAACCTTGATACTTATATATAGTATATATAATATATATATATATATATATATATTATATATATATTTATAATATAATATATATATTGTAGCTAATAATATATTTACTATATATAATATAATATATATTATATATATAATATATTATATAGATATATATATAATATATATATATATATATTATTTATTAATATAATATATATATATATAAATAATATATATATAAGATTTATATACTGTATATATTATATATAATAGTTAATTATATATATATAATATATATATATATATATATAATATATATATACAATTATATATTATATAATTAAATAATAATATATATATAATATATATATATCCTGTCGACGTTTTTGACACCTTCTGAAAATTCTGAAAATGGCGTGTCGACATTTGTGCAAATCTTTCTAACAGCTCAACTATGCTTACAAATTCATTAATAACATTTAAAATTTTGCCAAAAAAAACAACTTTTCAATAATTTAATAATGAAACATATTTTTATTAAAATATAAACTTTGAAAAAAAATTAGTTAATGTTCAAAAGAAAAATATAAAAATTATTAAAGTTAGAGTTAGGAAAGAAAATTTAACTGTTTCAGCTCTTAAAGGAAAAGCTAAATTAATAATGTGTTGAACGAAGAACGAAAATACAATTACGACTTGAAGAAAAAAAAAAACTCTGTATTATGGACTAGGATTCGTGAATGTTAATGTGTAATTGATGTTTGTTATACCTTTCATAGGGATATGTATACCGTATCTTTGATAGGTAGATACTTTGTTAGTGTTACCGGTTATTCGTAGTTCTGTAATTTTAGATCTGTTAGGTTATACTAGTTTTGTTAGCAAATGTTAGGTGTTGTCAGATATTAATATCTTAGCAATAATATATATATATATATATATATATAGATATATTATAATATATATATATATATATATCATAATATATATATATTATATATATATATATATATATATTAATATATATATATTTATATATGGCTATTTATACGAGGTTGACTCCAGGAATTTAATTTTTTTTGTCAGATTAGAATCTTAATTTAGCCTTATATAATATTATATATATAATATATATATTATATATATATAATATATATATATATATATATATATATATATACTTATAATACTATTTCATTACAGTGTGCTAATGTTGGCAGATAGGGAACGCCCGACTTGCTTAGTGACCCAAAAAAAATTTAAAAAAAATCCAAGCATAATAATTATATATATATATATATATATAATATATATATATATTATATAATATATATATATATATATATAATATTATATATAATATATATATATACATAATTTCGTTCGACAGGCTACTTTAAGATGCCGGCATCAATTTCTACTCGATTTCTTTTTTAATAGTAGCGATCAATTGTTACTTCTCGGAGTCAAAAAAAATAGTTCCTTTTCCTATATGGCTAGGCAACTTTGGATGTGCCTGACAACTCAGTAGCAGTCATTTTTTTTTTTTAAAATAATCTCCCATTTAAATTGCATACAAGAAATAAT
>JABUQX010094486.1:10000-12500 GCA_015478945.1 Trachelipus rathkii | reverse complement strand
TATATAATAATATATTAATAATATATAATATATATATTATTATATATATATAATATATATATATATATATATATATATATTAATATATAGTATATGATATATATATTATAATATATAATACTATATATATACTATATATATATATAATACATATATATATATATATGATATATATATATTACATATCATAATAGTATATAATATAATATATAATATATATATATATATATTATATATTATATATATATATATATATATATTATATATATATATATAATATGTGTAAATATTTTTTTTATATATAAATATTATATTTATATATAATATATAGTATAATATATATTATATTAATATATATATATTATATACATATATATATATATATATATATAATATATATATATATATATATATATATGGAACATGTGAAGGAACGTTGATTAGCTGAAATATGTTATATTTTTAAATCCTAGTAAAACTTTGTTAGAAGAATACGAAATTTCCCTTTCGAAATATGATGTAAAAAGAAAATTAAAAAAAGTTATTGAAATTTTATAAAAAAGTAGTTTAGTTCGCATATCTAGAAAGGTGTGTCTGGGATTTCAATTAACCAATAAAATTTCACCTACAGAGTTGCCAAAACGACAATTTAGCCAATTAATAATATCTCATCTTTGCTTCACAAAAAAAGTTAATTAAAATGTTTAAATGTTAAACAAATACCCTAAAGGTAAATTGCGAAGATATTAGGTGCCTGCGGTTTACGGCTTCTCGGGGTAGTCCCCGTGGGCCGGGGTGGATTACGGTTCGCTTCGTACCCCCTCTCCCCACGGAATTCTTCCCTCACTCAGTAACCCCCCAATGATCATATATACCTATAATAATATCACTAATATAATTAATAATATTTATCTATATATATTATAATATATATATAAATATATATATATAATATATAATAATATATTAATATATATAATAATATATAATATAATATATATATAATATATATATATATATATTTATTATATAACTATTGGTCAAAATTTAATGCCAAAAATTATTGTAAAGCTTTGTATTTAAACTCTTTTCCATGCATGGTTACATGAGATGTATCATATATAGCACAACTTGTGAAGAGGATAGATGCAATTGGTTTTTGTTAACATAAATTCAAACCACAGGACCCTAATATTTGATCTAATCTGATCTGACTCTGGTGCATAATAAACAGCGTCGAACTATTAAATATTGAATCAGTAGAATTCATTCCATAAAACAGATAATACCGGTATATTATTTTACAATAAAACAGACGAGGAATGCTACCTTGAGGGAATTCAATATTCCATTTCAAGTCTTTCATGTAATGTTATCTAGTTGCACCTGTGATTGAAAGTATTAGGAGAGAATCTAATTTAAATTTATTTCAAATTCAAATTGAAATTCATAAATTTTATTCAGTATATGGATTTACAATTTCAATATTTAATAAACAAAGATCACATAAAGATTTATATTATTTATATAGTCCAATATTTTACAATTTCAATATACCAATTAATTATAATAACAAAGTAATTTCCCTAGTGTCTGAAATGGTCTACTAATTCCAAAGACAGTCGTCGTCTTTGAGACCCGAATAGGATTAATAATTAATAATCGAATAATAATAATAATATAATAATCAATAATAATAATAATAATAATAATCAATAATAAAATAAATAATAATAAATAATAATAATCAATAATAATATAATTAAAATACATAATAATGAAAAAGTTACTTAACGCTCACACGGAACGGGAAGTCGAATCAAAAAAAAATTTTTTGTAGGTAACCTCTATGATACACAAATAGATGTTCTAGGGGCGAAATATTTTTTTTTGTTCCCTATGGTTTCTAGGGTTGAATGTAGTTAGGTTTAGGTTAGGTACAGGTTAGGTCGATCACCCTGGAAAAAATTCATTTTTCGTATATAAAAAAAGTTTATGTTACCTCTTTTTAAATTCATTTTCTTCTTTCGTTTCTTTTGACTTCTCGCACAGAAAAAGTTACGATATTCAATTCATATTATTTCGCAGCGCAATCTAGAACCCAAAACAGAAGAAATAAAAAAAAAAAAAAATATTTGGTTTAAATAGTTTTCATTTCGCATCTAGAAATATTTAATTTTAATTAAACTTTAGTTTATATTCAGTAAATTTACTAATTTATAGTATTTTTCGTGCTGGCGTTAAGTAGCTTTTACCAGTAATAATAGTAATAATCATAATAATATAATAACTAATAATAATAAACAATAATAATACTAATAATAATCATATAATAATATAATAATAATAATAATAATAATAATAAAAATAATATAAAAATAATCAATAATAACAATAATTAATTATAATAATAACAATATAATATAATTAATAAAATAGTAATGAAACAAAACATAGTAATACAAAAAATATAAATACATAATACTAGTAATAATAATAC
>JABUQX010094486.1:0-7500 GCA_015478945.1 Trachelipus rathkii | reverse complement strand
AGTGTGACCGGATTTTTATCCTTTATTAAAATTGAAATATCATCAGCAAATGAAACCATGAAAGAGTCGTGTGAATTGAAATAGATCATGGTAATATAATGTAAATAATATGGGCCAAGAATAGATCCTTGTGGAACACAAAGTTGTTTTTGGAGTGGGTCCGAGCATATTTCTCCTATGTTCACATGCTGAGATCTTCCACTTAGGTATGTTTTAAACCATTGTATTGTGTTTCCCTTTATTCCCATCTTATTCATTAAATTGCAAAGTAGTATATTATGATCAAAAGCTTTTGTAAGATCCAATAGTATAAGCGCAGTTGAATTTTTACGTTCTAGAATTTATTTCTAGAATATTACATTCATCAATTATTTCATCATTTTCATCATTCATTTCATTTTAGGGGGGGGGGTTTGGTATGAGTTATTGATTTAATCTTTAGGGTCAATAAAACACAAATAATAAACTTTTCCACTTTACTGATATTTTAATACAAAGAACTTTTTTATATATGTTTATACAGCATGTGAGTTTATAATACCAAAAATGAAGACCAAAGGGGTGGAAGAGATGAGGTGGGGGTTTGTGTCCTACTTTACTGCTTTTGGGTCAATGAAACATTTTTAATAAAAAAATAAAAATAAAAAAAAATTACAAAAATTTAAATTTTAAAGGAAAAATTATAATTTAATAATGAACCAAACTTTCAATAAAATTTTAGTTAACGTTAAAAGAAAAATATAAAAATCATTAAAGTTACAATGTAGAAAGAAAATATATTAAATATAAATGGTATAGTTTAAAGAAAATATATTGAAATATAAAAGTTAGCTAAAAGCCAGCGAGATGTAAATATCAAATATCTGAAAATATAAATGTTTTATCGTACAAAAGAAAATTAAATAGTTTACGCTTACAAAGTAAAATGAGATGTAAGTATTAAATGTTAAAATATAAATGTTTCAGCTTTATGGAAAATATTTAAGTATAATAGTTGACGCTTACAATAAAAATAGTCTATGCTATAGAAGGCTAATGTAGGTTAGTTAGGTCAGACTAGGTTAGACTAAGCTAGAATAGAGAAAGATAGAAAGAGAAAGAGAGAAAGATAGAAAGAAAGGGAAAATGGAAAGCTTGAAAGAATAAATTAACAAGTTTCATTAACAAGCTAGGTGTGTTAGGTTAATATGTTAGATTAGGTTTGGTTAGGGTAAGTTAACATTTATTCATAGTTCACAATGTTAAATAGGCTAGTTTATGTCAAAATTTGCTAGTATTTATTAGATATTAATATATTAGCAATTATTGCTATGAAACCAAAGTAGGGCAAGGTTATGTTTTGCTAGGTAATATTAGGTTAACTATCTTTGATAGGAAGGGAATTTTGTTAATGTTAGTAATTATTGTTCATAGTTTAACGTTAGATATGTTAGGTAATGCACAGTTTTGTAGATTAAAATGCATAATAAGTGGTGTTACTTTGACATGTGTTGTTAGGCAATATATATATATATATATATATATATATATATATATATATATATATATATATATATATATATATATATATATATATATATATATATATATATATATATATATATATATATATATATATATATATATATATATATATATATATATATATATATATAAATAAATATTATGAGTACAATTTACTAAATTTAGGTGGTAAAACAATGTTTTTAAAGATAGTAAATATGAAATAATAAGATTCAAAATTCATCTTTATAAAGTCATTTTTTGCCTATGGACGTAACAACCAATTCGATTTTCTTGAAATTTGTTTGAAATGTTCGAAACGATCCGGAATAAAAGAAAAACGTTAAAAAAAGTTTTAAATGAGTCTGAAAAAGTTATTTAGTCTACAACACACACATTATATATATATATATATATATATATATATATATATATATATATATATATATATATATATATATATATATATATATATATATATATATAAGGATATATATATATATATATATATCAGGGGCGTTATGTGGCTTAGCGTCATGGAGATTTCGAGTATATATATATATATATATATATATATATATATATATATATATATATATATATATATATATATATATATATATATATATATATATATATATATATATATATATATATATATATATATATTTATATTGCTCCTCTCATAATATATATAAATATATAGATGATCCGCAGAAATTGACATAGAAATAGCTCTTTACTTATATATATATATATATATATATATATATATATATATATATATATATATATATATATATATATATAATATATATATATATATATATATAAATATATATATATATAATATATATATATATATATATATATATATATATATATATATATATATATATATATATATATATATATATATATATATATTATATATATTTTTATATATATATATACCTACGTTATTTACATGTTAATTCTATTTTTCTATTTTCTTAATTAATTAAATCTATAACTTGTTGGTAGAATGCACTGGTTTTGATTTCCTTAAAAAGTTTTTTCTCAATAGATATTAATGCTTAGCTGGAAATAATATGTAGCTCTTAAATTTCAAAATCTGTAGGCCAAAAATTGGCACTTCGCTCATAAGATAGTTTCCAGATATGACTATTTTTTAAAAAACTATTGTTCACTTTTATTTTTGATTCATAGAAATATTAATTAAATTTGAATATTTATTTCAAATTTATTTAAAATTATAGCATATAATTATTAAAAGCATATATTTGCTTGATTTATTACTTTCCTTCGATTTCTCTCAATGTGAGAAAGATAAAATTTCTCATACTCAGTGACTTTTACGTACAGACGCTGGGAATGTAAAATAGCCCAAAAGCATCCCTTGGAGAGTTGATTTAACATAATATATGTGTATTATTTTTCTAAAGTAAATTTGAAATTTTTGGACTAAAATATTTTTAAACAATTTTATTCTTTTAATAAATTTCGTAAATTAAGCGGGGAAAATGTTTTTTGTGGAACAGTATGGTGTAATTAATGATTTATTGTTAAAAAAAAAAAAAAAGAATTCAGAAGAAGGTTACTTTTAAGAATTTTGTCATTTAATTATGATATGAGTCAGAGTGTCGATTACACTGCTCTCTCTCTCTCTCTCTCTCTCTCTCTCTCTCTCTCTCTCTCTCTCTCTCTCTCTCTCTCTCTCTCTCTCTCTCTCTCTCTCTCTCTCACTCTCACACACACACACACCAAAATCGCAACTGACCAACGAATGGTAAACAATACATCGTATTCAATACTATTTATGTGATTAACAATCAAATGAAAAATTGATAAAATAGAATGATTAATTATAATAATTAATGAATTGTTTAAGATTGAATTATTTCAATTTTTGAAATTATCTTTTATTTACTATGGAAGTGATTTCTTCCTTTGTTTCCATGGTACGCACTCATTTAATATATATATATATATATATATATATATATATATATATATATATATATATATATATATATATATATATATATATATATATATATATATATATATATATATATATATATATATATATATATATATATATATATATATATATATATATATATATATATATATATATATATATATATATATGGTGAAATAACAGAATAGGGACGAGCAAATCTATAGACTTTTTAAAGAACTTTATTTAGATTAAAAGTTTTATAAATGTCATGTTTGACATAGGCCTACTTATTAGCAAAAAAAAAAAAAAAAAAATAATAATAATAATAATAAAATTAGTCGTATTTTTCCTATATGAAAATTACTGTCAGATTTAAAAAGTCAGAGTAACTGTACGATAAATATATTACATTTTTATGGCAACAATTTTTAATTTTTCTTTCTTTTTTGATGAGTAAACTGAAAATATATATATATATATATATATATATATATATATATATATATATAGAGATAGTATATTGATATATATATATATATATATATATATATATATATATATATATATATATATATATATATATATATATATATATATACAGAAAGGTGGGCATCGTTACTCAAAAAAGTAGTTCCGTTATCGTTACTCCGTTACTCGGAAAAAGTAGTTGCGTTATCGTTATTCCGTTTCTTTGAAAGGAAAAGTAACGAAGTGCCGTTACTCCGTTACTTTTAGCTTTTTCAATATGACATTAATTACGGTATCTTAGGCAATTTATTGGTTTGTGTATATTAAATTTTCAACATTATCATTATTATTAAAAAACATACCCTCATGTAAGACCCTAGCGCACTCAAGACTTAGTCCCTTTACATCCACCAACGATTTAATTGCACCAGCCACCTTCCTGCCATTCACAACTTTCCTACTACACTCTGCATCATCCGTTCCCTTTTCATCCAACATATATACTAAATATTTAAACCCAGACACTTGTTCCAGCTGCTCACCATCTAACATAACTTCACACCGAGGACTGTCCTCACTCATAACCACAACCTTACTCTTATCCACGCTTACCTTCAAACATCTCCTTTTACACACCCTGCCAAATCTCTCTACCAATCCTCTCAAACTCTCTCAGATTCTCCACACAAAACCAAATCCCCCTCATATAATAGATAGGGCATCCTCCGTTCTCTTCCATTCGCCATCATTTTAACCGAGGTTGTGGATTCGGAGTCGGAGTCGGAGTCGCGGAGTCGGGAAGTCGGTAATTTTGAAGAGAGTGGAGTTGGAGTCGGTAATTTTGAAGAGGGTGGAGTCGGAGTCAGAGTCGGAGTCGGAAAATTTTGAAACTACTCCAAAACCCTGATTCTAATACTATCCCACCTCTAATTCTTTCATAACCCCATCCATATACAAATTGAATAACCTAGAAGATATAGCACATCCCTGCCTCACTCCGCTATTAAAGCTATTAAAACAATCACTTTCAACTCCATATATTCTTACACATGCTTTACTATCCATTCAGAAGCTTACCACCAGCACTATATATCAATAACACCTGCCAGAGAGCTTCCGTATTAATCATTTCATACGCCTGTTTGCAAATATAAAAAACCTAAATACAATTTATTCTTCTCCTCCCTCATTTTCTGAATCATTTTTTTCAATGTAAAGATTTGATCCACACATTTTCTACCACTTCTAAAGCCACCTTGTTCTTCACAATCAGTCCATCAATCACTCGACGCATTCTTTCGACCAAAATATAAGTATATATCTTCCCTACTATACTTAATAAACTAATTTCCCTATAATTCTCACAGTTACCCTTATCTCATTTACCCTTATATAAGGGTACTATTACTGCTCTCCTTTAATCTCTCGGAACTATGCTCTCCATAAACATTTTGTTACACAACTTCCAAATCCAATTAATCACCATCTCGCCTTCGTTCTTGATCATTTCACCGGTAATTTCATCTATACCTGCAAATTTACCATTCTTCAACTTTCTCGCTCTACAGTCTACACATTACCTCCTCCTTACAAATGACCTCATCCCCAAAATACCTATTCCTTGTACCATCAAACCCACACACATTCACTATCACCTCTTCATTACTGCCAATGTTATGCAGATTTTCGAAGTGTTCCCACCACTCTCTAGTCACATTCATCTCATCATGCAGTTACGAAAGCACCATCCCTATTCATTATTCTAAGCAAATTCCCCTTATTATATATATATATATATATATATATATATATATATATATATATATATATATATATATATATATATATATATATATATATATATATATATATATATATATATATATATATATATATATATATATATATATATATATATATATATATATATATATATATATATTATAAAAGAATTTTTTCGCTTGATCGGGGTGGTCAATTAGCTATCAACATTCAAAGAAAGTCGAACAAAATGTAACGGACTAAAAAGTAACGGAGAAAAAAATAACGGAACTTATTCGGAGCGTTACATGAAAGAAAAAGTAACGAGTCCGTTACTCCGTTACTGAAAAAACTAGTTCCGTTAGTAACGGAGTAACGGAGTAACGGATCGCCCACCTCTGCATATATATATATATATATATATATATATATATATATATATATATATATATACATATATATATATATATATATATATATATAAAAAAATTAGAGATATATTTTTACATAGTTATATATATATATATATACAGTAAAATGAAATGCATTTTTGGAATCCTGGTTAAATTTTAGTTAGGAAAATAACAAAATTACGGTTAATTTTTTATATTTTTTTTTAGGAAACTCAAGAATTAATTTGATTATTTTTTTTATATAAAATATTTATTCTTTGATACCACGATTTCTATATTCTATATCTATTTATCTAACTTTTACTTAAAATAAACTTCCTTGAAAAGTCACTTGATTTCTCGCCCTTATTCTGCTATTTCATATATATATATATATATATATATATATATATATATATATATATATATATATATATATATATATATATATATATATATATATATATATATATATATATATATATATATATATATATATATATATATATATATATATATACACATATATATATATATATATATATATATATATATATATATATATATATATATATATATATATATATATATATATATATATATATATATATATATTTATTTATATATTTATATATATATATATATATATATATATATATATATATTAGTCGAGTCATAAAGTGTTCAAATAAACTTTCCATTCAATATGATTCTCTGAAGTTATTTATATCAATGCTAGTTTATTACGCTTTTCTGAATTTTTTATTAGTAAATATATAAATTTTTATGATTGAAAAGAGAAGTTCCCTTTTTATAGTGACTTTTTATTGAAGAAATTTGTTGCCAGGATTTATTATATATATATATATATATATATATATATATATATATATATATATATATATATATATATATATATATATATATATATATATATATATATATATATATATATATATATATATATATATATATATATATAACTATATATATATATATATATATATATATATATAATCAAGGCTGTAACAAAACTTCTCCCAAAAAATAAACTTATTTTAAAAAGGAACATGTTCTACGCTTTTCATTAGAAGCGGTAGTTTCGCAGGTAGATTGAATTTCACATATACTATTAAATATTTCTTGATATATATTAGTTACACTAATAATTATTCAAATTATTTCTTAAATACCTTACTTTATAGGAAAACAATTAATTAATGTCATTAAAAAAAAAATCGCAACAAAATCGAATTAAAACTTTATAATGCTTGACCTTGAATCTGCCAGAGATGTACACTGAAATTGATGTCACTGAAGCAGTCTCTCTCTCTCTCTCTCTCTCTCTCTCTCTCTCTCTCTCTCTCTCTCTCTCTCTCTC
The DNA here is from genome assembly GCA_015478945.1 of Trachelipus rathkii. Taxonomy (NCBI): domain Eukaryota; kingdom Metazoa; phylum Arthropoda; class Malacostraca; order Isopoda; family Trachelipodidae; genus Trachelipus; species Trachelipus rathkii. The sequence goes on along the minus strand of JABUQX010094486.1, from coordinate 29 downwards.
TCTCTCTCTCTCAATATATATATATATAT